>CAKAJE020000858.1:0-57622 GCA_916610135.2 Macropis europaea
TTGAGATGCCGCTTTGCCCAATACGATATCTGAAATAGGAGCGGCGAAAATTGAACAAATGTGATAGAATTTGGCTGAATTCTTAAATTAACCATAATATAAAATGATCTAATCGGATCTCTGTTTGCTCTACCCTGGAAGTCTAATAGTGCATTTTACTCGTCATTTCATGCGCTTTGAGACGCCGCTTAGCCCAATAAGCTATCTGAAACAGGAGCGACGTAAGTTCAACAAATGTGATAGAATTTCGCTGAATACTTATATTAACCAAAATATAAAATGATCTAATCGGGTCTCTGATTGCCCTATCATAGAAGTTTAGTAGGGCATCTTACTCGCCCTTCCACGCGCTTTAAGATGCCGCCTATCCCAGTACGCTATCTGCAATAGGAGCGACGTAAGTTGAACAAATGTGATAGCGTTATGCTGAATTCTTATATTAACCATAACGTTAAACGATCTAATCGGGTCTCTGTTTGCCCTACCCTAGAAGTTTAGTAGTGCATTTCACTCGTCATTTCATGCGCTTTGAGATGCCGCTTAGCCCAATAAGCTATCTGAAATAGGAGCGACGTAAGTTGAACAAATGTGATAGAATTTCGCTGAATACTTATATTAACCAAAATATAAAATGATCTAATCGGGTCTCTGATTGCCCCATTATAGAAATTTAATAGTGCATTTTACTCGCCATTTCTTGCGCTTTGAGATGCCGCATAGCCCGATACGCTATCTGAAATATCAGCGACGTAAATTGAACAAATGTGATAGAATTTCGCTGAATTCTTATATTATCCTTAATGTAAAATGATCTAATCGGGTCTCTGTTCGCCCTACCCTAGAAGTTTAATAGTGCATTTCACTCGCCATTTCATGCGCTTTGAGATGCCGCTTAGCCCAATACGCTATCTGCAATAGGAGCGATGTGAATTGAACAAATGTGATAGAATTTCCCTGAATTCTTATATTAAACAAAATATAAAACGATCTAATCGGGTCTCTGATTGCCCTATCATAGAAGTTTAGTAGGGCATCTTACTCGCCCTTCCACGCGCTTTAAGATGCCGCCTATCCCAGTACGCTATCTGCAATAGGAGCGACGTAAGTTGAACAAATGTGATAGCATTATGCTGAATTCTTATATTAACCTTAACGTTAAATGATCTAATCGGGTCTCTGTTTGCCCTACCCTAGAAGTTTAGTAGTGCATTTCACTCGTCATTTCATGCGCTTTGAGATGCCGCTTAGCCCAATAAGCTATCTGAAATAGGAGCGACGTAAGTTGAACAAATGTGATAGAATTTCGCTGAATACCTATATTAACCAAAATATAAAATGATCTAATGGGGTCTCTGATTGCCCCATTATAGAAATTTAATAGTGCATTTTACTCGCCATTTCTTGCGCTTTGAGATGCCGCATAGCCCAATACGCTATCTGAAATATCAGCGACGTAAATTGAACAAATGTGATAGAATTTCGCTGAATTCTTATATTATCCTTAATGTAAAATGATCTAATCGGGTCTCTGTTCGCCCTACCCTAGAAGTTTAATAGTGCATTTCACTCGCCATTTCATGCGCTTCGAGATGCCGCTTAGCCCAATACGCTATCTGAAAGAGGAGCGATGTAAATTGAACAAATGTGATAGAATTTTGCTGGATTCTTATATTAACCATAATATAAAATGATCTAATCGGGTCTCTGTTTGCCCTACCCTAGAAGTTTAACAGTGCATTTTACTTGCCATTTCATGCGCCTTGAGATGCCGCTTAGCCCTATACGCTATCTGAAATAGGGGCGACGTAAATTGAACAAATGTGATAGAATTTTGCTGAATTCTTAAATTAAACATAATATAAAATGATCTAATCGGGTCTCGGTTTGCCATACCCTAGAAGTTTAACAGTGCATTTCACTCGTCATTTCATGCGCTTTGAGATGCCGCTTAGCCCAATAAGCTATCTGAAATAGGAGCGACGTAAATTGATCAAATGTGATAGAATTTCGCTGAATTCTTATATTATCCAAAATATAATATGATCTAATCGGGTCTCTGTTTGCCGTATCACCGAAGTTTAATAGTGCATTTTACTCGCCATTCCACGCGCTTTAAGATGCCGCCTAGACCAATACGCTATCTGAAATAGGAGCGATGTAAATTGAACAAATGTGATAGAATTTCGCTGAATTCTTATATTATCCTTAATGTAAAATGATCTAATCGGGTCTCTGTTCGCACTACCCTAGAAGTTTAATAGTGCATTTCACTCGTCATTTCATGCGCTTTGAGATGCCGCTTAGCCCAATACGCTATCTGAAATAGGAGCGACGTAAATTGAACAAATGTGATAGAATTTCGCTGAATTCTTAAATTAACCATAATATAACATGATCTAATCGGGTATCTGTTTGCCCTACCCTAGAAGTTTAATATTGCATTTTACTCGCCATTTCATGCGCTTTGGGATGCCGCTTAGCCCAATACGCTGTCTGAAATAGGAGCGACGTAAATTGAACAAATACGATAGAATTTTGCTGAATCCTTAAGTTAACCATAATATAAAATGGTCTAATCGGGTCTCTGTTTGCCCTACCCTAGAAGTTTAATAGTGCATTTCACTCGTCATTCCACGCGCTTTAGGATGCCGCCTAGCCCAGTAGGCTATCTGAAATAGGAGCGACGCAAATTGAACAAATGTGATAGAATTACGCTGTATTCTTATATTAACCGTAATATAAAATGATCTAATCGGGTGTCTGATTGCCTTACCCTAGAAGTTTAATAGTGCAGTTTACTCGCCATTCCACGCGCTTTAAGATGCCGCCTAGCCCAGTACACTATCTGAAATAGGAGCGACGTAAATTGAACAAATGTGATAGAATTTCGCTGAATTCTTATATTAACCAAAATATAAAATGATCTTATCGGGTCTCTGATTGCCCTATCATAGAAGGTTAATAGTGCATTTTACTCGCCATTTCATGCGCTTTGAGATGCCGCTTAGCCCAATACGCTATATGAAATAGGAGCGACGTAAATTGAACAAATGTGATAGAATTTTGCTTAATTATTAAATTAAGCATAATATAAAATGATCTAATCGGGTCTCTGTTCGCCCTACCCTAGAAGTTTAATAGTGCATTTCACTCGTCGTTTCCTGCGGTTTGAGATGCCTCTTAGCCCAATACGCTATCGGAAATAGGAGCGACGTACATTGAACAAATGTGATAGAATTTCGCTGAATTCTTTTATTAACCATAATATAAAATGATGTAATCGGGTCTCTGTTTGCCCTACCCTAGAAGTTTAATAGTGCATTTTACTCGTCATTTCATGCGCTTTGACATGACGCTTAGCCCAATACGCTATCTGAAATAGGAGCGACGTAAATTGAACAAATGTGATAGAATTTCGCTGAATTCTTTTATTAACCATAATATAAAATGATGTAATCGGGTCTCTGTTTGCCGTACCCTAGAAGTTTAATAGTGCATTTTAATCGCCATTTCATGCGCTTTGAGATGCCGCTTAGCCCAATACGCTATCTGAAATAAGAGCGACGGAAATTGAACAAATGTGATAGAATTTCGCCGAATTCTTATTTTAACCTTAATGTAAAATGATCTAATCGGGTCTCTGTTTGCCTTACTCTAGAAGTTTAATAGTGCATTTTACTCGCCATATCATGCGCTTTGAGATGCCGCTTAGCCCAATACGCTATCTGAAATAGGAGCGACGTAAATTGAACAAATACGATAGAATTTCGCTGAATCCTTAAGATAACCATAATATAAAATGATCTAATCGGGTCTCTGTTTGCCCTACCCTAGAAGTTTAATAGTGCATTTTAATCGCCATTTCATGCGCTTTGAGATGCCGCCTAGCCCAGTTCGCTATCTGAAATAGGAGCGACGTAAATTGAACAAATGTGATAGAATTTTGCTGAATTTTTATATTAACCATAATATAAAATGATCTAATCTGGTCCCTGTTTGCCCTACCCTAGAAGTTTAATAGTGCATTTCACTCGTCATTTCATGCGCTTTGAGATGCCGCTTAGCCCAATACGCTATCTGAAATAGGAGCGGCGTAAATTGAACAAATGTGATAGAATTACGCTGAATTCTTATATTAAGCGTAACATAAAATGATCTAATCGGGTGTCTGTTTGCCATACCCTAGAAGAATAATAGTGCATTCTACTCGCCATGTCATGCGCTTTGAGATTTCGCTTAGCCCAATACGCTACCTGAAATAGGAGCAACGTAATTTGAACAAATGTGATAGAATTTCGCTGAATTCTTATATTAAACAAAATATAAAATGATCTAATCGGGACTCTGTTCGCCCTACCCTAGAATTTTAATAGTGCATTTGACTCGCCATTTCATCTGCTTTGAGATGCCGCTTAGTCCAATACGCTATCTGAAATAGGATCGACGTAAATTGAACGAACGTGATAGAATTACGCTGAATTCTTATATTAACCGTAATATAAAATGATCTAATCGGGTGTCTGTTTGCCTTACCCTAGAAGTCTGATAGTGCATTTTACTCGCCATTTCATGCGCTGTGAGATGCCTCTTAGCCCAATACGCTATCTGAAATAGGAGCGACGTAAATTGAACAAATGTGATAGAATTTCGCTGAATTCTTAAATTAACCATAATATAAAATGATCTAATCGGGTCTCTGTTTGCCCTACCCTTGAAGTTTAATAGTGCACTTTTCTCGCCATTTCATGCGCTTTGAGATGTCTCTTAGCCCAATACGCTATCTGAAATAGGAGCGACGTAAATTGAACAAATGTGATAGAATTTCGCTGAATTCTTAAATTAACCATAATATAAAATGATCTAATCGGGTCTCTGTTTGCCGTACCCTTGAAGTTTAATAGTGCACTTTTCTCGCCATTTTATGCGCTTTGAGATGCCGCTTAGCCCAATACGCTATCTGAAATAGGAGCGACGTAAATTGAACAGATGTGATTGAATTACGCTGAATTCTTATATTAACCGTGATATAAAATGATCTTATCGGGACTCTGTTTGCCTTACCCTAGAAGTTTGATAGTGCATTTTACTCTCCATTTCATGCGCTTTGAGATGCCGTTTAGCCCAATACGCTATCTGAAATAGGAGCGACGTAAATTCAACAAATGTGATAGAATTTCGCTGAATACACATATTAACCAAAATATAAAATGATCTATTCGGCTCTCTGTTCGCCCTACCCTACAAATTTAATAGTGCATTCCACTTGTCACTTCATGCGGTTTGAGATGCCGCTTAGCCCAATACGCTATCTGAAATAGGAGTGACGTAAATTGAACAAACGTGATAGAATTTCGCTCAATTCTTATATTAACCAAAATATAAAATGATCTAATCGGGTCTCTGATTGCCCTATCGTAGAAGGTTAATAGTGCATTTTACTCGCCATTTCATGCGCTTTGAGATGTCGCATTGGCGAATACGCTATCTGAAATAGGAGCGACGTACATTGAACAAATGTGATAGAATTTCGCTGAATTCGTAAATTAACCATAATATAAAATGATCTAATCGGGTCTCTGCTTGCCCTACCCTAGAAGTTTAATAGTGCATTTTACTCGCCATTTCATGCGCTTTGAGATGCCGCTTAGCCCAATACGCTACATGAAATAGGAGCGACGTAAATTGAACAAATGTGATAGAATTTTGCTTAATTATTAAATTAAGCATAATATAAAATGATATAATCGGGTCTCTATTTGCCCTACCCTAGAAGTTTAATACTGCATTTTACTCGCCATTCCACGCGCTTTAAGATGCCGCCTAGCCCAGTAGGCTATCTGAAATAGGAGCGACGTAAATTGAGCAAATGTGATTGAATTACGCTGAATTCTTATATTAACCAGAATATAAAATGATCTAATCGGATCTCTGTTCGGCCTACCCTAGAAGCTTAAGAGTGCATTTCTCTCGTCATTTCTTGCGCTTTGAGATGCCGCTTAGCCCAATACGCTACCTGAAATAGGAGCGTCGTAAATTGAACAAATGTGATAGAATTTGGCTGAATTCTTATATTAACCATAACATAAAATGATCTAATCGGGTCTCTGTTCGCCCTACCCTAGAAGTTTAAGAGTGCATTTCTCTCGTCATTTCTTGCGCTTTGAGATGCCGCTTAGCCCAATACACTATCTGAAATGAGAGCGACGTAAATTGAAAAATGCGATAGAATTTCGCTAAATTCTTATATTAGCCGTAATATAAAATGATCTAATCGGGACTCTGTTCCCCCTACCCTAGAAGTTTAATAGTGCAATTCACTCGACATTTCATGCGCTTTGGGATGCCGCTTAGCCCAATACGCTATCTGAAATAGGAGCGACGTAAATTGACAAATGTGATAAAATTGCGCTGCATTCTTAAATTATGCATAATATAAAATGATCTAATCGGGTCTCTGTTTGCCCTACCCTAGAAGTTTAATGGTGCATATTACTCGCCATTTCATGCGCTTTGAGATGCCGCTTAGCCCAATACGCTATCTGAAATAGGAGCGACGTAAATTGAACAAATGTGATAGAATTTTGCTGAATTGTTATATTAACCAAAATATAAAATGATCTAATCGGGTCTCTGACTGCCCTATCATAGTAGTTTAGTAGTCCATTTTACTCGCCCTTCCACCCGCTTTAAGATGCCGCGCAGCCCAGTACGCTATTTGAAATAGGAGCGACGTAAGTTGAACAAATGTGATAGAACTACGCTGAACTCTTATATTAACCTTAATGTAAAATGATCTAATCGGGTCTTTGTTCGCCCTACCCCAGAACTTTAATAGTGCATTTCACTCGTCATTTCGTGCGCTTTGAGACGCCGCTTAGCCCAATAAGCTATTTGAAATAGGAGCGACGTAAATTGAACAAATGTGTTATAATATTCCTGAATTCTTATATTAACATTAATGTAAAGTGATCTAATCGGGTCTCTGTTCGCCCTACCCTAGAAGTTTAATAGTGCATTTCACTCGCCATTTCATGTGCTTTAAGATGCCGCATAGCCCAGTACGCTATCTGAAATAGGAGCGACGTAAATTGAACAGATGTGATAGAATATTCCTGAATTCTTATATTAACCTTAATGTAAAATGATCTAATCGGGTCTCTGTTCGCCCTACCCTAGAAGTTTAACAGTGCATTTCACTCGCCATTTCGTGTGCTTTAAGATGCCGCCTAGCCCAGTACGCTATCTGAAATAGGGTCGACGTAAATTGAACAAATGTGATAGAATTTTTCTGAATTCTTAAATTAACCATAATATAAAATGATCTAATCGAGTCTCTGTTTGCCCTATCCTAGAAGTATAATAGTGCATTTTATTCACCATTTCATGCGCTTTGAGATGCCGCTTAGCCCAGTACGCTATCTGAAATAGGAGCGACGTAAATTGAACAAATGTGATAGAATATTCCTGAATTCTTATATTAACCTTAATGTAAAATGATCTAATCGGGTCTCTGTTCGCCCTACCCTAGAAGTTTAATAGTGCATTTCACTCGACATTTCATGTGCTTTAAGATGCCGCCTAGCCCAGTACGCTATCTGAAATAGGAGCGACGTAAATTGAACAAATGTGATAGAATTTTTCTGAATTCTTATATTAACCGTAATATAAAATGATCTAATCGGGTCTCTGTTTACACTACCCTAGAAGTTTAATAGTGCATTTTACTCGCCATGTCATGGGCTTTGTGGTGCCGCTTTGCCCAACACGCTATCTGAAATAGGAGCGACGTAAATTGAAGAAATGTCAGAGAATTTCGCTGATTTCTTATATTAACCAAAATATAAAATGTTCTAATCGGGTCTCCGATTGCCGTATCATAGAAGGTGTATAGTGCATTTCGCTCGCCATTCCACGCGCTTTAAGAGGCCGCCTTGCCCAGTACGCTATCTGAAATAGGAGCGACGTAAATTGAACAAATGTGATAGAATTTCGTTGAACTCTTATATTAACCGTAATATAAAATGATCTAATCGGGTGTCTGTTTGCCTTACCGTAGAAGTTTGATAGTGCATTTTACTCTCCATTTCATGCGCTTTGTGATGCCGCTTAGCCCAATACGCTATCTGAAATAGGAGCGACGTAAATTGAACAAATGTGATAGAATTTCGTTGAATTCTTAAATTAACCATAATATAAAATGATCTAATCGGGTCACTGATAGCCCTATCATAGAAGTTTAATAGAGCATTTTACTCGCCATTCCACGCGCTTTAAGATGCCGCCTAGCCCAGTACGCTATCTGAAATAGGAGCGACGTAAATTGAACAAAAGTGATAGAATTTCGCTGAATTCTTAAATTAACCATAATATAAAATGATCTAATCGGGTCTCTGTTTGCCCTACCCTGGAAGTTTAATAGTGCATTTTACTCGTAATTTCATGCGCTTTGAGATGCCGCTTTGCCCAATACGATATCTGAAATAGGAGCGGCGAAAATTGAACAAATGTGATAGAATTTCGCTGAATTCTTATATTAACCAAAATATAAAATGATCTAATCGGGTCTCTGATTGCCCCATTATAGAAGTTTAATAGTGCATTTTACTCGCCATTTCTTGCGCTTTGAGATGCCGCATAGCCCAATACGCTATCTGAAATATCAGCGACGTAAATTGAACAAATGTGATAGAATTTCCCTGAATTCTTATATTAAACAAAATATAAAACGATCTAATCGGGTCTCTGATTGCCCTATCATAGAAGTTTAGTAGGGCATCTTACTCGCCCTTCCACGCGCTTTAAGATGCCGCCTATCCCAGTACGCTATCTGCAACAGGAGCGACGTAAGTTGAACAAATGTGATAGCATTATGCTGAATTCTTATATTAACCATAACGTTAAACGATCTAATCGGGTCTCTGTTTGCCCTACCCTAGAAGTTTAGTAGTGCATCTCACTCGTCATTTCATGCGCTTTGAGATGCCGCTTAGCCCAATAAGCTATCTGAAATAGGAGCGACGTAAGTTGAACAAATGTGATAGAATTTCGCTGAATACTTATATTAACCAAAATATAAAATGATCTAATCGGGTCTCTGATTGCCCCATTATAGAAATTTAATAGTGCATTTTACTCCCCATTTCTTGCGCTTTGAGATGCCGCATAGCCCGATACGCTATCTGAAATATCAGCGACGTAAATTGAACAAATGTGATAGAATTTCGCTGAATTCTTATATTATCCTTAATGTAAAATGATCTAATCGGGTCTCTGTTCGCCCTACCCTAGAAGTTTAATAGTGCATTTCACTCGCCATTTCATGCGCTTTGAGATGCCGCTTAGCCCAATACGCTATCTGCAATAGGAGCGATGTGAATTGAACAAATGTGATAGAATTTCCCTGAATTCTTATATTAAACAAAATATAAAACGATCTAATCGGGTCTCTGATTGCCCTATCATAGATGTTTAGTAGGGCATCTTACTCGCCCTTCCACGCGCTTTAAGATGCCGCCTATCCCAGTACGCTATCTGCAATAGGAGCGACGTAAGTTGAACAAATGTGATAGCATTATGCTGAATTCTTATATTAACCTTAACGTTAAATGATCTAATCGGGTCTCTGTTTGCCCTACCCTAGAAGTTTAGTAGTGCATTTCACTCGTCATTTCATGCGCTTTGAGATGCCGCTTAGCCCAATAAGCTATCTGAAATAGGAGCGACGTAAGTTGAACAAATGTGATAGAATTTCGCTGAATTCTTATATTATCCTTAATGTAAAATGATCTAATCGGGTCTCTGTTCGCCCTACCCTAGAAGTTTAATAGTGCATTTCACTCGCCATTTCATGCGCTTTGAGATGCCGCTTAGCCCAATACGCTATCTGAAATAGGAGCGATGTAAATTGAACAAATGTGATAGAATTTTGATGGATTCTTATATTAACCATAATATAAAATGATCTAATCGGGTCTCTGTTTGCCCTACCCTAGAAGTTTAACAGTGCATTTTACTTGCCATTTCATGCGCCTTGAGATGCTGTTTAGCCCTATACGCTATCTGAAATAGGGGCGACGTAAATTGAACAAATGTGATAGAATTTTGCTGAATTCTTAAATTAAACATAATATAAAATGATCTAATCGGGTCTCGGTTTGCCCTACCCTAGAAGTTTAACAGTGCATTTCACTCGTCATTTCATGCGCTTTGAGATGCCGCTTAGCCCAATAAGCTATCTGAAATAGGAGCGACGTAAATTGATCAAATGTGATAGAATTTCGCTGAATTCCTATATTAACCAAAATATAATATGATCTAATCGGGTCTCTGTTTGCCGTATCATCGAAGTTTAATAGTGCATTTTACTCGCCATTCCACGCGCTTTAAGATGCCGCCTAGACCAATACGCTATCTGAAATAGGAGCGATGTAAATTGAACAAATGTGATAGAATTTCGCTGAATTCTTATATTATCCTTAATGTAAAATGATCTAATCGGGTCTCTGTTTGCACTACCCTAGAAGTTTAATAGTGCACTTCACTCGTCATTTCATGCGCTTTGAGATGCCGCTTAGCCCAATACGCTATCTGAAATAGGAGCGACGTAAATTGAACAAATGTGATAGAATTTCGCTGAATTCTTAAATTAACCATAATATAACATGATCTAATCGGGTATCTGTTTGCCCTACCCTAGAAGTTTAATATTGCATTTTACTCGCCATTTCATGCGCTTTGGGATGCCGCTTAGCCCAATACGCTGTCTGAAATAGGAGCGACGTAAATTGAACAAATACGATAGAATTTCGCTGAATCCTTAAGTTAACCATAATATAAAATGGTCTAATCGGGTCTCTGTTTGCCCTACCCTAGAAGTTTAATAGTGCATTTCACTCGTCATTCCACGCGCTTTAGGATGCCGCCTAGCCCAATACGCTATCTGAAATAGGAGCGACGTAAATTGAACAAATACGATAGAATTACGCTGAATCCTTAAGATAACCATAATATAAAATGATCTAATCGGGTCTCTGTTTGCCCTACCCTAGAAGTTTAATAGTGCAGTTTACTCGCCATTCCACGCGCTTTAAGATGCCGCCTAGCCCAGTACACTATCTGAAATAGGAGCGACGTAAATTGAACAAATGTGATAGAATTTCGCTGAATTCTTATATTAACCAAAATATAAAATGATCTTATCGGGTCTCTGATTGCCCTATCATAGAAGGTTAATAGTGCATTTTACTCGCCATTTCATGCGCTTTGAGATGCCGCTTAGCCCAATACGCTATATGAAATAGGAGCGACGTAAATTGAACAAATGTGATAGAATTTTGCTTAATTATTAAATTAAGCATAATATAAAATGATCTAATCGGGTCTCTGTTCGCCCTACCATAGAAGTTTAATAGTGCATTTCACTCGTCGTTTCCTGCGGTTTGAGATGCCGCTTAGCCCAATACGCTATCGGAAATAGGAGCGACGTACATTGAACAAATGTGATAGAATTTCGCTGAATTCTTTTATTAACCATAATATAAAATGATGTAATCGGGTCTCTGTTTGCCCTACCCTAGAAGTTTAATAGTGCATTTTACTCGTCATTTCATGCGCTTTGACATGACGCTTAGCCCAATACGCTATCTGAAATAGGAGCGACGTAAATTGAACGAATGTGATAGAATTTCGCTGAATTCTTTTATTAACCATAATATAAAATGATGTAATCGGGTCTCTGTTTGCCCTACCCTAGAAGTTTAATAGTGCATTTTAATCGCCATTTCATGCGCTTTGAGATGCCGCTTAGCCCAATACGCTATCTGAAATAAGAGCGACGGAAATTGAACAAATGTGATAGAATTTCGCCGAATTCTTATTTTAACCTTAATGTAAAATGATCTAATCGGGTCTCTGTTTGCCTTACTCTAGAAGTTTAATAGTGCATTTTACTCGCCATATCATGCGCTTTGAGATGCCGCTTAGCCCAATACGCTATCTGAAATAGGAGCGACGTAAATTGAACAAATGTGATAGAATTTCGGTGAATTCTTAAATTAACCATAATATAAAATGATCTAATCGGGTCTCTGTTTGCCCTACCCTAGAAGTTTAATATTGCATTTTACTCGCCATTTCTTGCGCTTTGAGATGCCGCTTAGCCCAATACGCTATCTGAAATAGGACCGACGTAAATTGAACAAATGTGATAGACTTTCCCTGAAGTCTTATATTAAACAAAATATAAAATGATCTAATCGGGTCTCTGATTACCCTATCATAGAAGTTTAGTGGTGCATTTTACTCGACCTTCCACGCGCTTTAAGATGCCGCCTAGCCCAGTACGCTATCTGAAATAGGAGCGACATAAGTTGAACAAATGTGATAGAATTACGCTGAATTCTTATATTAACCATAATATAAAATGATCTAATCGGGTCTCTGTTTGCCTTACCCTAGAAGTTTAATATTGCATTTTACTCGCCATTTCTTGCGCTTTGAGATGCCGCTTAGCCCAATACGCTATCTAAAATATCAGCGACGTAAATTGAACAAATGTGATAGAATTTCGCTGAATTCTTATATTAACCAAAATATAAAATGATCTAATCGGGTCTCTGATTGCCCTATCATAGAAGTATAATAGTGCATATTACTCGCCATTCCACGCGCTTAAGATGCCGCCTAGCCCAGTACGCTATCTGAAATAGGAGCGACGAAAATTGAACAAATGTGATAGAATTTTGCTGAATTCTTATATTAACCGTAATATAAAATGATCTAATCGGGTCTCTGTTTGCCCTACCATAGAAGTTTAATAGTGCATTTCACTCGCCATTTCATGCGGTTTGAGATGCCGCTTAGCCCAATACGCTATCTGAAATAGGAGTGACGTAAGTTGAACAAATGTGATAGAATTTCGCTGAATTCTTTTATTAACCATAATGTAAAATGATCTAATCGGGTCTCTGTTCGCCCTAGCCTAGAAGTTTAATAGTGCATCGTATTCGCCATTTCATGCGCTTTGAGATGCCGCTTAGCCCAATACGCTACCTGAAATAGGAGCGACGTAAATTGAACAAATGTGATAGAATTTCCCATAAATCTTATATTAAACAAAATATAAAATGATCTAATCGGTTCTCTCATTGCTCTATCATAGAAGTTTAACAGTGCATTTCTCTCGTCATTTCATGCGCTTTGAGATGCCGCTTAGCCCAATCAGCTATCTGAAATAGGAGCGACGTAAATTGAACAAATTGTGATAGAATTTTGCTGAATTCTTAAATTAAACATAATATAAAATGATCTAATCGGGTCTCTGTTTGCCCTACCCTAGAAGTTTAATAGTGCATTTTACTCGCCATTTCATGCGCTTTGAGATGCCGCTTAGCCCAATAAGCTATCTGAAATAGGAGCGACGTAAATTGAACAAATGTGATAGAATTTCGCAGAATTCTTATATTAACCAAAATATAAAATGATCTAATCTGGTCTCTGTTCGCCCTAGCCTAGAAGTTTAATAGTGCACTATGTTCGCCATTTCATGCGCTTTGAGATGCCGCTTAGCCCAATACGCTATCTGAAATAGGAGCGACGTAAATTGAACAAATGTGATAGAATTTCGTTGAATTCTTATATTAACCAAAATATAAAATGATCTAATCGGGTCTCTGAATGCCCTATCATAGAAGTTTAATGGTGCGTTTCACTCGTCATTTCATGCGCTTTGAGATGCCGCCTAGCCCAGTATGCTATCTGATATAGGAGCGACGTAAATTGAACAAACGTGATAGAATTTTGCTGAATTCTTAAATTAACCATAACATAAAATGATCTAATCGGGTCTTTGTTTGCCCTACCCTAGAAGTTTAATAGTGCATTTAACTCGCCATTGCATGTGCTTTGAGATGCCGCATAGCCCAATACGCTATCTGCAATAGGAGCGACGTAAATTGAAGCAATGTGATTGAATTTCCCTGAATTCTTATATTAACTTTAATGTAAAATGATCTAATCGGGTCTCTGCTCGCCCTACCATTGAAGTCTAATAGTGCATTTCACTCGACATTTCATGCGCTTTCAGATGCCGCTTAGCCCAATGCGCTATCTGAAATAGGAACGACGTAAATTGAACAAATGTGATAGAATTTCGTTGAATTCTTACATTAACCATAATATAAAATGATCTAATCGGGTCTCTGTGTGCCCTACCCTAGAAGTTTAATAGTGCATGTCACTCGTCATTTCATGCGCTTTGAGATGCCGCTTAGACCAATACGCTATCTGAAATAGGACCGACGTAAATTGAACAAATGTGATAGAACGTCGCTGAAATCTTATATTAAACAAAATATAAAATGATCTAATCAGGTCTCTGATTGCCCTATCATAGAAGTTTAGTAGTGCATTTTACTCGCCATTCCACGCCCTTTAAGATGCCGCCTAGCCCAGTATGCTATCTGAAATAGGAGCGACGTAAGTTGAACAAATGTGATAGAATTACGCTGAATTCTTATACTAACCGTAATATAAAATGATCTAATCGGGTCTCTGTTTGGCTTATCCTAGAAGTTTAATAGTGCATTTTACTCGCCATTTCATGCGCTTTGAAATGCCGCATGGCCCAATACGCTATCTGAAATAGGAGCGACGTAAATTGAACGAATGTGATAGAATTTTGCTGAATTCTTAAATTAACCATAACATAAAATGATATAATCGGGTCTCTGTTTGCCCTACGCTAGAAGTTTAATAGTGCATTTTACTCGCCATTTCATGCGCTTTGAGATGCCGCTTAGCCCAATACGCTATATGAAATAGGAGCGACGTAAATTGAACAAATGTGATAGAATTTTGCTTAATTATTAAATTAAGCATAATATAAAATGATCTAATCGGGTCTCTGTTCGCCCTACCCTAGAAGTTTAATAGTGCATTTCACTCGTCGTTTCCTGCGGTTTGAGATGCCGCTTAGCCCAATACGCTATCGGAAATAGGAGCGACGTACATTGAACAAATGTGATAGAATTTCGCTGAATTCTTTTATTAACCATAATATAAAATGATGTAATCGGGTCTCTGTTTGCCTTACCCTAGAAGTTTAATAGTGCATTTTAATCGCCATTTCATGCGCTTTGAGATGCCGCTTAGCCCAATACGCTATCTGAAATAAGAGCGACGGAAATTGAACAAATGTGATAGAATTTCGCCGAATTCTTATTTTAACCTTAATGTAAAATGATCTAATCGGGTCTCTGTTTGCCTTACTCTAGAAGTTTAATAGTGCATTTTACTCGCCATATCATGCGCTTTGAGATGCCGCTGAGCCCAATACGCTATCTGAAATAGGAGCGACGTAAATTGAACAAATGTGATAGAATTTCGGTGAATTCTTAAATTAACCATAATATAAAATGATCTAATCGGGTCTCTGTTTGCCCTACCCTAGAAGTTTAATAGTGCATTGTACTCGCCCTTTCTTGCGCTTTGAGATGACGCTTAGCCCAAAACGCTATCTGAAATATGAGCGACGTAAATTGAACAAATGTGATAGAATTTCGCTGAATTCTTTTATTAACCATAATGTAAAATGATCTAATCGGGTCTCTGTTCGCCCTAGCCTAGAAGTTTAATAGTGCATTCTATTCGCTATTTTATGCGCTTTGAGCTAGCGCTTAGCCTAGTACGCTATCTGAACTAGGAGCGACGTAAATTGAACAAATGTGATAGACTTTCCCTGAAATCTTATATTAAACAAAATATAAAATGATCTAATCGGGTCTCTGATTACCCTATCATAGAAGTTTAGTGGTGCATTTTACTCGCCCTTCCACGCGCTTTAAGATGCCGCCTAGCCCAGTACGCTATCTGAAATAGGAGCGACATAAGTTGAACAAATGTGATAGAATTACGCTGAATTCTTATATTAACCATAATATAAAATGATCTAATCGGGTCTCTGTTTGCCTTACCCTAGAAGTTTAATAGTGCATTTTACTCGCCATTTCTTGCGCTTTGAGATGCCGCTTAGCCCAATACGCTATCTAAAATATCAGCGACGTAAATTGAACAAATGTGATAGAATTTCGCTGAATTCTTATATTAACCAAAATATAAAATGATCTAATCGGGTCTCTGATTGCCCTATCATAGAAGTATAATAGTGCATATTACTCGCCATTCCACGCGCTTAAGATGCCGCCTAGCCCAGTACGCTATCTGAAATAGGAGCGACGTAAATTGAACAAATGTGATAGAATTTTGCTGAATTCTTATATTAACCGTAATATAAAATGATCTAATCGGGTCTCTGTTTGCCCTACCATAGAAGTTTAATAGTGCATTTCACTCGCCATTTCATGCGGTTTGAGATGCCGCTTAGCCCAATACGCTATCTGAAATAGGAGTGACGTAAGTTGAACAAATGTGATAGAATTTCGCTGAATTCTTTTATTAACCATAATGTAAAATGATCTAATCGGGTCTCTGTTCGCCCTAGCCTAGAAGTTTAATAGTGCATTTTATTCGCCATTTCATGCGCTTTGAGATGCCGTTTAGCCCAATACGCTACCTGAAATAGGAGCGACGTAAATTGAACAAATGTGATAGAATTTCCCATAAATCTTATATTAAACAACATATAAAATGATCTAATCGGGTCTCTGATTGCCCTATCATAGAAGTTTAGTAGTGTATTTTACTCGCCATTACACGCGCTTTAAGATGCCGCCTAGCCCAGCACGCTATCTGAAATATCAGCGACGTAAATTGAACAAATGTGATAGAATTTCGCCGAATTCTTATATTAACCAAAATATAAAATGGTCTAATCGGGTCTCTGATTGCCCTATCATAGAAGTTTAATAGTGCATTTTACTCGCAATTCCACGCGCTTTAAGATGCCGCCTAGCCCAGTACGCTATCTGAAGTAGGAACGACGTAAATTGAACAAATGTGATAGAATTTCGCTGAATTCTTAAATTAACCATAATATAAAATGATCTTATCGGGTCTCTGTTTGCCCTACCCTAGAAGTTTAATAGTGCATTTTACTCGCCATTTCATGCGCTTTGAGATGCCGCTTAGCCCAATACGCTATCTGAAATAGAAGCAACGTAAGTTGAACAAATGTGATAGAATTTCCGTGAATTCTTATATTAACCATAATGTAAAATGATCCAATCGGGTCTCTGTTCGCCCTACCATAGAAGTCTAATATTGCATTTCACTCGCCATTTCATGCGCTTTGAGATGCCGCTTAGCCGAATACGCTATCTGAAATAGGAGCGACGTAAGTTGAACAAATGTGATAGAATTTCGCTGAATTCTCTTATTAACCATAATGTAAAATGATCTGATCGGGGCTCTGTTCGCCCTAGCCTAGAAGTTTAATAGTGCATTTTATTCGCCATTTCATGCGCTTTGAGATGCCGCTTAGCCGAATTCGCTATCTGAAATAGGAGCGACGTAAATTGAACAAATGTGATAGAATTTCGCTGAATTCTTAAATTAAACATAATATAAAATGATCTAATCGGGTCTCTGTTTGCCCTACCCTAGAAGTTTAATAGTGCATTTTACTCGCCATTTCATGCGCATTGAGGTGCCGCTTAGCCCAATACGCTATCTGAAATAGGAGCGACGTAAATTGAACAAATGTGATAGAATTTCCCTGAAATATTATATTAAACAAAATATAAAATGATCTAATCGGTTCTCTGATTGCCCTATCATAGAAGTTTAAGAGTGCATTTCACTCGTCATTTCATGCGCTTTGAGATGCCGCTTAGCCCAATCAGCTATCTGAAATAGGAGCGACGTAAATTGAACAAATTGTGATAGAATTTCGCTGAATTCTTAAATTAACCATAATATAAAATGATCTAATCGGGTCTCTGTTTGCCCTACCCTAGAAGATTATTAGTGCATTTTACTCGCCATTTCATGCGCTTTGAGATGCCGCTTAGCCCAATACGCTATCTGAAATAGGAGCGACGTAAATTGAACAAATGTGGTAGAATTTCGCTGAATTCTTATATTAACCAAAATATAAAATGATCTAATCGGTTCTCTGATTGCCCTATCATAGAAGTTTAATAGTGCATTTTACTCGCCATTTCATGCGCTTTAAGAAGCCGCATAGCACAATACGCTATCTGAAGTAGGAGCGACGTAAATTGAAAAATGTGATAGAATTTCCCTGAATTCTTATATTAACCTTAATGTAAAATGATCTAATCGGATCTCTGTTCGCCCTACCATAGAAGTCTAATAGTGCATTTCACTCGTCATTTCATGCGCTTTGATATGCCGCTTAGCCCAATACGCTATCTGAAATAGGAGCAACGTAAATTGAACAAATGTGATAGAATTTCGCTGAATTCTTATATTAACCAAAATATAAAATGATCTAATCGGGTCTCTGATTGCCCTATCATAGAAGTTTAGTAGAGCATTTTACTCGCCATTCCACGCGCGTTAAGATGCCGCCTATCCCAGTACGATATCTGAAATAGGAGCGACGTAAGTTGAACAAATGTGATAGAATTACGCTGAATTCTTATATTAACCGTAATATAAAATGATCCAATCGGGTCTCTGTTTGCCTAATCCTAGAAGTTAAACAGTGCATTATACTCACCATTTCATGCGCTTTGAGATACCGCTTAGCCCAATACGCTATCTGAAATAGGAGCGACGTAAATTGAACAAATGTGATAGAATTTCCCTGAATTCTTATATTAACCAAAATATAAAATGATCTAATCGGGTCTCTGATTGCCCTATCCTAGAAGTTTAGTAGTGCATTATACTCGCCATTTCATGCGCTTTGAGATACCGCATATCCCAATACGCTATCTGAAATAGGAGCGACGAAAATTGAACAAATGTGAAAGAATTTCCCTGAATTCTTATATTAACCTTAATGTAAAATGATCTAATCGGGTCTCCGTTCGCCCTACCCTAGAAGTTTAGTAGTGCATTTCACTCGTCATTTCATGCGCTTTGAGATGCCGCTTAGCCCAATACGCTATCTTTAATAGGAGCGACGTAAATTGAACAAATGCGATAGAATTTCGCTGAATTCTTAAATTAACCATAATATAAAATGATCTAATCGGGTCTCTGTTTGCCCTACCCTAGAAGTTTAATAGTGCATTTTACTCGCCATGCCACAGCTTTAAGATGCCGCCTAGCCCAGTACGCTATCTGAAATAGGAACGACGTAAATTGAACAAATGTGATAGCATTACGCTGAATTCTTATATTAAACAAAATATAAAATGATCTAATCGGGCCTCTGTTCGCCCTACCATAGAAGTGTGATAGTACATTTCACTCGTCATTTCATGCGCTTTCAGATGCCGCGTAGCCCAATACGCTATCTGAAATAGGAGCGACGTAAATTGTACAAATGTGATAGAATTTCGCTGAATTCTTATATTAAACAAAATATACATTGATCTAATCGGGTCTCTGATTGCCCTATCAAAGAAGTTTAGTAGTGCATTTTACTCGCCATTTCATGCGCATTGAGGTGCCGCTTAGCCCAATACGCTATCTGAAATAGGAGCGACGTAAATTGAACAAATGTGATAGAATTTCCCTGAAATATTATATTAAACAAAATATAAAATGATCTAATCGGGTCTCTGATTGCCCTATCATAGAAGTTTAATAGTGCGTTTTCTCGCCATTCCACGCGCTTTACGATGCCGCATAGCCCAGTACGCTATCTGAAATAGGAGCGACGTAAATTGAACAAATGTGATTGAATTTTGCTGACTACTTAAATTAATCATAATATAAAATGATCTAATCGGGTCTCTGTTTGCCCCACCCTAGAAGTATAATAGTGCGTTATACTCGCCATTTCATGCACTTTCAGATGCCGCTTAGCCCAATACGCTATCTGAAATAGTAGCGACGTAAATAAAACAAATGTGATAGAATTTCCCTGTAATCTTATATTAAACAAAATATACATTGATCTAATCGGGTCTCTGATTGCCCTATCAAAGAAGTTTAGTAGTGCATTTTACTCGCCTTTCCACGCGCTTTAAGATGCCGCCTAGCCCAGTACGCTATCTGGAATAGGAGCGACGTAAATTGAAAAAATGTGATAGAATTTCCCTGTATTCTTATATTAACCTTAATGTCAAATGATCTAATCTGGCCTCTGTTCGCCCTACCATAGAAGTCTAATAGTGCATTTTACTCGCCATTTCATGCGCTTTGAGATGCCGCTTAGCCCAATACGCTATCTGAAATAGGAGCGACGTAAATTGAACAAATGTGATAGAATTTCGGTGAATTCTTAAATTAACCATAATATAAAATGATCTAATCGGGTCTCTGTTTGCCCTACCCTAGAAGTGTAATAGTGCATTTTACTCGCCATTTCTTGCGCTTTGAGATGCCGCTTAGCCCAATACGCTATCTGAAATAGGAGCGACGGAAGTTGAACAAATGTGATAGAATTACGCTGAATTCTTATATTAACCATAATATAAAATGATCTACTCGGGTCTCTGATTGCCCTATCATAGAAGTTTAATATTGCATTTCACTCGCCATTCCACGCGCTTTAAGATGCCGCCTAGCCCAGTACGCTATCTGAAATAGGAGCGACGTAAATTGATCACATGTGATAGAATATTGCTGAATTCTTAAATTAACCATAATATAAAGTGATCTAATCGGGTCTCTGTTTGCCCTACCCTAGAAGTTTAACAGTGAATTTCACTCGCCATTCCACGCGCTTTGAGATGACGCCTAGCCCAGTACGCTATCTGAAATAGGAACGACGTAAATTGAAAAAATGTGATAGAATTTTGCTGAATTCTTAAATTAACCATAATATAACATGATCTAATCGGGTCTCTGTTTGCCCTACCCTAGAAGTGTAATAGTGCATTTTACTCGCCATTTCTTGCGCTTTGAGATGCCGCTTAGCCCAATAAGCTATCTGAAATATCAACGACGTAAATTGAATGAATGTGATAGAATTTTGCTGAATTCTTATATTAACCTTAATGTAAAATGATCTAATCGGGTCTCTGTTCGCCCTACCCTAGAAGTTTAATAGTGCATTTCACTCGTCATTTCATGCGCTTTGACGTGCCGCTTAGCCCAATACGCTATCTGAAATAGGAGCGACGTAAATTGAACAAATGTGATAGAATTTCGCTGAATTCTTATAATAACCAAAATATAAAATGATCTAATCGGGTCTCTGTTTGCCCTACCCTAGAAGTGTAATAGTGCATTTTACTCGCCATTTCTTGCGCTTTGAGATGCCGCTTAGCCCAATAAGCTATCTGAAATATCAACGACGTCAATTGAACAAATGTGATAGAATCTCGCTGAATTCTTATATTAACCTTAATGTAAAATGATCTAATCGGGTCTCTGTTCAACCTACCCTAGAAGTTTAATAGTGCATTTCACTCGTCATTTCATGCGCTTTGAGACGCCGCTTAGCCCAATACGCTATCTGAAATAGGAGCGACGGAAGTTGAACAAATGTGATAGAATTACGCTGAATTCTTATAATAACCATAATATAAAATGATCTACTCGGGTCTCTGATTGCCCTATCATAGAAGTTTAATATTGCATTTCACTCGCCATTCCACGCGCTTTAAGATGCCGCCTAGCCCAGTACGCTATCTGAAATAGGAGCGACGTAAATCGAACACATGTGATAGAATATTGCTGAATTCTTAAATTAACCATAATATAAAGTGATATAATCGGGTCTCTGTTTGCCCTACCCTAGAAGTTTAACAGTGCATTTCACTCGCCATTCCACGCGCTTTGAGATGACGCCTAGCCCAGTACGCTATCTGAAATAGGAACGACGTAAATTGAAAAAATGTGATAGAATTTTGCTGAATTCTTAAATTAACTATAATATAAAATGATCTAATCGGGTCTCTGTTTGCCCTACCCTAAAAGTTTCACAGTGCATTTTACTCGCCATTACATGCGCTTTGAGATGCCGCATAGCCCAATACGCTATCAGAAATAGGAGCGACGTAAGTTGAACAAATGTGATAGAATTTCGCTGAATTCTTTTATTAACCATAATGTAAAATGATCTAATCGGGTCTCTGTTTGCCCTACCCAGGAAATGTAATAGTGCATTTTACTCGCCATTTCATGCGCTTTGAGATGCCGCTTAGCCCAATACGCTATCTGAAATAGGAGCGACGTAAATTGAACAAATGTGATAGAATATTGCTGAATTCTTAAATTAACCATAATATAAAGTGATCTAATCGGGTCTCTGTTTGCCCTACCCTAGAAGTTTAACAGTGAATTTCACTGGCCATTCCACGCGCTTTGAGATGACGCCTAGCCCAGTACGCTATCTGAAATAGGAACGACGTAAATTGAAAAAATGTGATAGAATTTTGCTGAATTCTTAAATTAACTATAATATAAAATGATCTAATCGGGTCTCTGTTTGCCCTACCCTAAAAGTTTCACAGTGCATTTTACTCGCCATTTCATGCGCTTTGAGATGCCGCTTAGCCCAATACGCTATCAGAAATAGGAGCGACGTAAGTTGAACAAATGTGATAGAATTTCCCTGAATTCTTATATTAACCTTAATGTAAAATGATCTAATCGGGTCTCTGTTCGCCCTACCCTAGAAGTTTAATAGTGCATTTCACTCGTCATTTCATGCGCTTTGACGTGCCGCTTAGCCCAATACGCTATCTGAAATAGGAGCGACGTAAATTGAACAAATGTGATAGAATTTCGCTGAATTCTTATAATAACCAAAATATAAAATGATCTAATCGGGTCTCTGTTTGCCCTACCCTAGAAGTGTAATAGTGCATTTTACTCGCCATTTCTTGCGCTTTGAGATGCCGCTTAGCCCAATACGCTATCTGAAATAGGAGCGACGTAAATTGAACAAATGTGATAGAATTTCCCTGAATTCTTATATTAACCTTAATGTAAAATGATCTAATCGGGTCTCTGTTCGCCCTACCCTAGAAGTTTAATAGTGCATTTCACTCGTCATTTCATGCGCTTTGACGTGCCGCTTAGCCCAATACGCTATCTGAAATAGGAGCGACGTAAATTGAACAAATGTGATAGAATTTCGCTGAATTCTTATAATAACCAAAATATAAAATGATCTAATCGGGTCTCTGTTTGCCCTACCCTAGAAGTGTAATAGTGCATTTTACTCGCCATTTCTTGCGCTTTGAGATGCCGCTTAGCCCAATACGCTATCTGAAATAGGAGCGACGTAAATTGAACAAATGTGATAGAATTTCCCTGAATTCTTATATTAACCTTAATGTAAAATGATCTAATCGGGTCTCTGTTCGCCCTACCCTAGAAATTTAATAGTGCATTTCACTCGCCATTTCATGCGCTTTGAGATGCCGCTTAGCCCAATACGCTATCTGAAATAGGAGCGACGGAAGTTGAACAAATGTGATAGAATTACGCTGAATTCTTATATTAACCATAATATAAAATGATCTACTCGGGTCTCTGATTGCCCTATCATAGAAGTTTAATATTGCATTTCACTCGCCATTCCACGCGCTTTAAGATTCCGCCTAGCCCAGTACGCTATCTGAAATAGGAGCGACGTAAATCGAACACATGTGATAGAATATTGCTGAATTCTTAAATTAACCATAATATAAAGTGATCTAATCGGGTCTCTGTTTGCCTTATCCTAGAAGTTTGATAGTGCATTTCACTCGCCATTTCATGCGCTTTGAAATGCTGCATAGCCCAATACGCTATCTGAAATAGGAGCGACGTAAATTGAAAAAATGTGATAGAATTTCCCTGAATTCTTATATTAACCTTAATGTAAAATGATCTAATCGGGTCTCCGTTCGCCCTACCCTAGAAGTTTAGTAGTGCATTTCACTCGTAATTTCATGCGCTTTGAGATGCCGCTTAGCCCAGTACGCTATCTGAAATAGGAACGACGTAAATTGAACAGATGTGATAGAATTTTGCTGAATTCTTAAATTAACCATAATATAAAATGTTCTAATCGGGTCTCTGTTTGCCCTACCCTAGAAGTTTAATAGTGCATTTTACTCGCCATTTCATGCGCTTTGAGATGCCGCTTAGCCCAATACGCTAACTGAAATAGGAGCGACGTTAGTTGAACAAATGTGATAGAATATCGCTGAATTCTTTTATTAACCATAATGTAAAATGATCTAATCGGGTCTCTGTTCGCCCTAGCCTAGAAGATTAATAGTTCATTTTATTCGCCATCTCATGCGCTTTGAGACGCCGCTTAGCCGAATACGCTATCTGAAATAGTAGCGACGTAAATTGAACAAATGTGATGGTATTTGCCTGATATCTTATATTAAACAAAATATAAAATGATATAATCGGGTCTCTGATTGCCCTATCATAGAAGTTTAGTAGAGCATTTTACTCGCCATTCTACGCGCTTTAAGATGCCGCCTAGCACAGTACGCTATCTGAAATAGGAGCGACGTAAGTTGAACAAATGTGATAGAATTACGCTGAATTCTTATATTATCAGTAATATAAAATGATCTAATCGGGTCTCCGTTTGCCTTACCCTAGAAATTTAATAGTGCATTTGACTCGCAAGTTCATGCGCTTTGAGATGCCGCTTAGCCCAATAAGCTATCTGAAATAGGAGCGACGTAAATTGAACAAATGTGATAGAATTTCGCTGAATTCTTGTATTAACCAAAATATAAAATGATATAATCGGGTCTCTGATTGCCCTATCATAGAAGTTTAATAGTGCATTTCACTCGCCATTCCACGCGCTTTAAGATGTCGCCTAGCCCAGTACGCTATCTGAAATAGTAACGACGTAAATTGAACAAATGTGATATAATTTTGCTGAATTCTTAAATTAACCATACTATAAAATGATCTAATCGGGTCACTGTTTGCCCTACCCTAGAAGTTTAATAGTGCATTGCACTCGTCATTTCATGCGCTTTGAGATGCCGCTTAGCCCAATACGCTATCTGAAATAGGAGCGACGTAAATTGAACAAATGTGATAGAATTTCCCTGAATTCTTATATTAACCTTAATGTAAAATGATCTAATCGGGTCTCTGTTCGCCCTACCCTAGGAGTTTAGTAGTGCATTTCACTCGTAATTTCATGCGCTTTGAGATGCCGCTTAGCCCAGTACGCTATCTGAAATAGGAGCGACGTAAATTGAACAGATGTGATAGAATTTTGCTGAGTTCTTAAATTAACCATAATATAAAATGATCTAATCGGGTCTCTGTTTGCCCTACCCTAGAAGTTTAATAGTGCATTTTGCTCGCCATTTCATGCGCTTTGAGATGCCGCTTAGCCCAATACGCTATCTGAAATAGGAGCGACGTAAGTTGAACAAGTGTGATAGAATATCGCTGAATTCTTTTATTAACCATAATGTAAAATGATCTAATCGGGTCTCTGTTCGCCCTACCCTAGGAGTTTAGTAGTGCATTTCACTCGTAATTTCATGCGCTTTGAGATTCCGCTTAGCCCAGTACGCTATCTGAAATAGGAGCGACGTAAATTGAACAAATGTGATAGAAGTTCGGTGAATTCTTAAATTAACCATAATATAAAATGATCTAATCGGGTCTCTGTTTGCCCTACCCTAGAAGTTTAATAATGCATTTCACTCGCCATTTCATGCGCTTTGAGATGCCGCTATGCCCAATAAGCTATCTGAAATAGGAGCGACGTAAATTGAACAAATGTGATAGAATTTCCCTGAAATCTTATATTAAACAAAATATAAAATGATCTAATCGGGTCTCTGACTGCCCTATCATATAAGTTTAACACTGCATTTCACTCGTCATTTTATGCGCTTTGAGCTGCCGCTTAGCCCAATAAGCTATCTGAAATAGGAGCGATGTGAATTGAACAAATGTGATAGAATTTCGCTGAATTCCTATATTAACCAAAATATAAAATGATCTAATCGGGTCTCTGAATGCCCTATCATAGAAGTTTAATAGTGCATTTTACTCGCCATTCCACGCGCTTTAAGATGCCGCCTAGCCCAGTACGCTATCTGAAATAGGAGCGACGTAAATTGAACAAATGTGATAGAATTTTGCTGAATTCTTAAATTAACCATAACATAAAATGATCTAATCGGGTCTCTGTTTGCCCTACCCAGGAAATGTAATAGTGCATTTTACTCGCCATTTCATGCGCTTTGAGATGCCGCTTAGCCCAGTACGCTATCTGAAATAGGAGCGACGTAAATTGAACAGATGTGATAGAATTTTGCTGAGTTCTTAAATTAACCATAATATAAAATAATCTAATCGGGTCTCTGTTTGCCCTACCCTAGAAGTTTAATAGTGCATTTTGCTCGCCATTTCATGCGCTTTGAGATGCCGCTTAGCCCAATACGCTATCTGAAATAGGAGCGACGTAAGTTGAACAAGTGTGATAGAATATCGCTGAATTGTTTTATTAACCATAATGTAAAATGATCTAATCGGGTCTCTGTTCGCCCTACCCTAGGAGTTTAGTAGTGCATTTCACTCGTAATTTCATGCGCTTTGAGATGCCGCTTAGCCCAGTACGCTATCTGAAATAGGAGCGACGTAAATTGAACAAATGTGATAGAAGTTCGGTGAATTCTTAAATTAACCATAATATAAAATGATCTAATCGGGTCTCTGTTTGCCCTACCCTAGAAGTTTAATAATGCATTTCACTCGTCATTTCATGCGCTTTGAGCAGCCGCTTAGCCCAATAAGCTATCTGAAATAGGAGCGATGTGAATTGAACAAATGTGATAGAATTTCGCTGAATTCCTATATTAACCAAAATATAAAATGATCTAATCGGGTCTCTGAATGCCCTATCATAGAAGTTTAATAGTGCATTTTACTCGCCATTCCACGCGCTTTAAGATGCCGCCTAGCCCAGTACGCTATCTGAAATAGGAGCGACGTAAATTGAACAAATGTGATAGAATTTTGCTGAATTCTTAAATTAACCATAACATAAAATGATCTAATCGGGTCTCTGTTTGCCCTACCCAGGAAATGTAATAGTGCATTTTACTCGCCATTTCATGCGCTTTGAGATTCCGCTTAGCCCAATACGCTTTCTGAAATAGGAGCGACGTAAATTGAACAAATGTGATAGAATTTCGCTGAATTCTTTATTAACCATAATGTAAAATGATCTAATCGGGTCTCTGATTGCCCTATCATAGAAGTTTAGTAGTGCATTTTACTCGCCATTCCACGCGCTTTAAGATGCCGCCTAGCCATGTACGCTATTTGAAATAGGAGCGACGTAAATTGAACAAATGTTATAGAATTTCGCTGAATTCTTTTATTACCCAAAATGTAAAATGATCTAATCGGGTCTCTGTTTGCCCTACCCTAAAAGTTTAATAGTGCATTTTACTCGCCATTTCATGCGCTTTGAGAAGCCGCATAGCACAATACGCTATCTGAAATAGGAGCGACGTAAATTGAACAAATGTGATAGAATTTTGCTGACTTCTTAAATTAATCATAATATAAAATGATCAAATCGGGTCTCTGTTTGCCCTACCCTAGAAGTTTAATAGTGCGTTTTACTCGCCATTTCATGTGCTTTCAGATGCCGCATAGCCTAATACGCTATCTGAAATAGGAGCGACGTAAATTGAACAAATGTGATAGAATTTTGCTGACTTCTTAAATTAATCATAATATAAAATGATCAAATCGGGTCTCTGTTTGCCCTACCCTAGAAGTTTAATAGTGCGTTTTACTCGCCATTTCATGTGCTTTCAGATGCCGCATAGCCTAATACGCTATCTGAAATAGGAGCGACGTAAATTGAACAAATGTGATCGAATTTCCCTGAAATCTTATATTAAACAAAATATAAAATGATCTAATCGGGTCTCTGATTGCCCTACCATAGAAGTTTAGTAGTGCATTTTGCTCGCCATTCCACGCGCTTTAAGATGCCGCCTAGCCCAGTACGCTATCTGAAATAGGAGCGACGTAAATTGAACAAATGTGATAGAATTTCCCTGTATTCTTATATTAACCTTAATGTAAAATGATATAATCGGGCCTCTGTTCGCCCTACCATAGAAGTCTAATAGTGCATTTCACTCATCATTTCATGTGCTTTGAGATGCCGCTTATCCCAATACGCTATCTGAAATAGGAGCGACGTAAATTGAACAAATGTGATAGAATTACGCTGAATTCTTATATTAACCAAAATATAAAATGATCTAATCGGGTCTCTGATTGCCCTATCATAGAAGTTTAATAGTGCATTTTACTCGCCATTCCACGCGCTTTAAGCTGCCGCCTAGCCCAGTACGCTACCTGACATAGGAGCGACGTAAATTGAACAAATGTGATAAAATTTTGCTGACTTCTTAAATTAATCATAATATAAAATGATCTAATCGGGTCTCTGTTCGCCCTATCCTAGAAGTTTAATAGTGCATTTTCTCGCCATTTCATGCGCTTGGAGATGCCGCTTAGCCCAATACGCTATCTGAAATAGGAGTGACGTAAATTGAACAAATGTGATAGAATTTCGCTGAATTGATAAATTAACCAAAATACAAAATGATCTAATCGGGTCTCTGATTACCCTATCATAGAAGTTTAATAGTGCATTTTACTCGTCATTCCACGCGCTTTAAGATGCCGCCTAGCCCAGTACGCTATCTGAAATAGGAGCGACGTAAATTGAACAAATGTGATAAAATTTCCCTGAAATCTTATATTAAACAAAATATAAAATGATCTAATCGGGTCTCTGATTGCCCTATCATAGAAGTTTAACAGTGCATTTCACTCGTCATTTCATGCGCTTTGAGATGCCGCTTAGCCCAATCAGCTATCTGAAATAGGAGCGACGTAAATTGAACAAATGTGATAGAATTTCGCTGAATTCTTTAATTAACCATAATATAAAATGATCTAATCGGGTCTCTGTTTGCCCTACCCTAGAAGTTTAATAGTGCATTTTACTCGCCATTTCATGCGCTTTGAGATGCCGCTTAGCCCAATACGCTATCTGAAATAGGAGCGACGGAAATTGAACAAACGTGATAGAATTTCGCTGAATTCTTATATTAACCAAAATATAAAATGATCTATTCGGGTCTCTGAATGCCCTATCATAGAAGTTTAATAGTGCATTTCACTCGTCATTTCATGCGCTTTGAGATGCCGCTTAGCCCAATACGCTATCTGAAATAGGAGCGACGTAAATTGAATAAATGTGATAGAATTTCGCTGAATTCTTAAATTAAGCATAATATAAAATGATTTAATCGGGTCTTTGTTTGCCCTAGCCTAGAAGTTTAATAGTGCATTTTACTCGCCATTTCATGCGCTTTCAGATGCCGCTTAGCCCAATACGCTGTCTGAAATAGAGGCGACGTAAATTGAACAAATGTGATAGAATTTCGCTGAATTCTTAAATTAACCATAATATAAAATGATCTTATCGGGTCTCTGTTTGCCCTACCCTAGAAGTTTAATAGTGCATTTGACTCGCCATTTCATGCCCTTTGAGATGCCGCTTAGCCGAATACGCTAACTGAAATAGGAGCGACGTAAATTGAACAAATGTGATAGAATTTTGCTGAATTCTTAAATTAACCATAATATAAAATTACCTAATCGGGTCTCTGTTCGCCCCACCCTAGAAGCTTAATAGTGCATTTCACCCGTCATTTCATGCGCTTTGAGATGCCGCTTAGCCCAATATGCTATCTGAAATAGGAGCGACGTAAATTGAACAAATGTGATAGAATTTCGCTGAATTCTTTTATTAACCAAAATGTAAAATGATCTTATCGGGTCTCTGTTTGCCCTACCCTAGAAGTTTAATAGTGCATTTTACTCGCCATTTCATGCGCTTTGAGATGCCGCTTAGCCGAATACGCTAACTGAAATAGGAGCGACGTAAATTGAACAAATGTGATACAATTTCCCTGAAATCTGATATTAAGCAAAATATAAAATGATCTAATCGGGTCTCTGATTGCCCTATCATAGAAGTTTAGTAGTGCATTTTACTCGCCATTCCACGCGCTTTAAGATGCCGCCTAGCCCAGTACGCTATCTGAAATAGGAGCGAGGTAACTTGAACAAATGTGATAGAATTACGCTGAATTCTTATATTAACCGTAATATGAAATGATCTAATCGGGTCGCTGTTTGCCTTATCCTAGAAGTTTAATAGCGCATTTTCCTCGCCATTTCATGCGCTTTGAGATGCCGCATAGCCCAATACGCTATCTGAAATAGCAGCGACGTAAATTGAACAAATGTGATAGATTTTCGCTGAATTCTTAAATTAACCATAATATAAAATGATCTAATCGGGTGTCTGCTCGCTCTAACCTAGAAATTTAATAGGGCATTTTATTCGACATTTCATGCGCTTTGAGATGCCGCTTAGCCCAATGCGCTATCTGAAATAGAAGCGACGTAAGTTGAACAAATGTGATAGAATTTCCGTGAATTCTTATATTAACCATAATGTAAAATGATCCAATCGGGTCTCTGTTCGCCCTACCATAGAAGTCTAATATTGCATTTCACTCGCCATTTCATGCGCTTTGAGATGCCGCTTAGCCGAATACGCTATCTGAAATAGGAGCGACGTAAGTTGAACAAATGTGATAGAATTTCGCTGAATTCTCTTATTAACCATAATGTAAAATGATCTGATCGGGGCTCTGTTCGCCCTAGCCTAGAAGTTTAATAGTGCATTTTATTCGCCATTTCATGCGCTTTGAGATGCCGCTTAGCCGAATTCGCTATCTGAAATAGGAGCGACGTAAATTGAACAAATGTGATAGAATTTCGTTGAATTCTTAAATTAACCATAATATAAAATGATCTAATCGGGTCTCTGTTTGCCCTACCCTAGAAGTTTAACAGTGCATTTTACTCGCCATTTCATGCGCATTGAGGTGCCGCTTAGCCCAATACGCTATCTGAAATAGGAGCGACGTAAATTGAACAAATGTGATAGAATTTCCCTGAAATATTATATTAAACAAAATATAAAATGATCTAATCGGTTCTCTGATTGCCCTATCATAGAAGTTTAAGAGTGCATTTCACTCGTCATTTCATGCGCTTTGAGATGCCGCTTAGCCCAATCAGCTATCTGAAATAGGAGCGACGTAAATTGAACAAATTGTGATAGAATTTCGCTGAATTCTTAAATTAACCATAATATAAAATAATCTAATCGGGTCTCTGTTTGCCCTACCCTAGAAGATTATTAGTGCATTTTACTCGCCATTTCATGCGCTTTGAGATGCCGCTTAGCCCAATACGCTATCTGAAATAGGAGCGACGTAAATTGAACAAATGTGGTAGAATTTCGCTGAATTCTTATATTAACCAAAATATAAAATGATCTAATCGGTTCTCTGATTGCCCTATCATAGAAGTTTAATAGTGCATTTTACTCGCCATTTCATGCGCTTTGAGAAGCCGCATAGCACAATACGCTATCTGAAGTAGGAGCGACGTAAATTGAACAAATGCGATAGAATTTCGCTGAATTCTTAAATTAACCATAATATAAAATGATCTAATCGGGTCTCTGTTTGCCCTACCCTAGAAGTTTAATAGTGCATTTTACTCGCCATGCCACAGCTTTAAGATGCCGCCTAGCCCAGTACGCTATCTGAAATAGGAACGACGTAAATTGAACAAATGTGATAGCATTACGCTGAATTCTTATATTAAACAAAATATAAAATGATCTAATCGGGCCTCTGTTCGCCCTACCATAGAAGTCTGATAGTACATTTCACTCGTCATTTCATGCGCTTTCAGATGCCGCGTAGCCCAATACGCTATCTGAAATAGGAGCGACGTAAATTGTACAAATGTGATAGAATTTCGCTGAATTCTTATATTAACCAAAATATAAAATGATCTAATCGGGTCTCTGATTGCCCTATCATAGAAGTTTAATAGTGCATTTTACTCGCCATGCCACAGCTTTACGATGCCGCATAGCCCAGTACGCTATCTGAAATAGGAGCGACGTAAATTGAACAAATGTGATAGAATTTTGCTGACTTCTTAAATTAATCATAATATAAAATGATCTAATCGGGTCTCTGTTTGCCCCACCCTAGAAGTATAATAGTGCGTTTTACTCGCCATTTCATGCACTTTCAGATGCCGCTTAGCCCAATACGCTATCTGAAATAGCAGCGACGTAAATAAAACAAATGTGATAGAATTTCCCTGTAATCTTATATAAAACAAAATATAAATTGATCTAATCGGGTCTCTGATTGCCCTATCAAAGAAGTTTAGTAGTGCATTTTACTCGCCTTTCCACGCGCTTTAAGATGCCGCCTAGCCCAGTACGCTATCTGGAATAGGAGCGACGTAAATTGAAAAAATGTGATAGAATTTCCCTGTATTCTTATATTAACCTTAATGTCAAATGATCTAATCGGGTCTCTGTTCGCCCTACCCTAGAAGTATAATAGTGCATTTCACTCGTCATTTCATGCGCTTTGAGATGCCGCTTAGACCAATACGCTATCTGAAATAGGAGCGACGGAAGTTGAACAAATGTGATAGAATTACGCTGAATTCTTATATTAACCATAATATAAAATGATCTACTCGGGTCTCTGATTGCCCTATCATAGAAGTTTAATAGTGCATTTTACTCGCCATTCCACGCGCTTTAAGATGCCGCCTAGCCCAGTACGCTATCTGAAATAGGAGCGACGTAAATTGAACACATGTGATAGAATATTGCTGAATTCTTAAATTAACCATAATATAAAGTGATCTAATCGGTCTCTGTTTGCCCTACCCTAGAAGTTTAACAGTGAATTTCACTCGCCATTCCACGCGCTTTGAGATGACGCCTAGCCCAGTACGCTATCTGAAATAGGAACGACGTAAATTGAAAAAATGTGATAGAATTTTGCTGAATTCTTAAATTAACTATAATATAAAATGATCAAATCGGGTCTCTGTTTGCCCTACCCTAAAAGTTTCACAGTGCATTTTACTCGCCATTTCATGCGCTTTGAGATGCCGCTTAGCCCAATACGCTATCAGAAATAGGAGCGACGTAAGTTGAACAAATGTGATAGAATTTCGCTGAATTCTTTTATTAACCATAATGTAAAATGATCTAATCGGGTCTCTGTTTGCCCTACCCAGGAAATGTAATAGTGCATTTTACTCGCCATTTCATGCGCTTTGAGATGCCGCTTAGCCCAATACGCTATCTGAAATAGGAGCGACGTAAATTGAACAAATGTGATAGAATTTCCCTGAATTCTTATGTTAACCTTAATGTAAAATGATCTAATCGGGTCTCTGTTCGCCCTACCCTAGAAGTTTAATAGTGCATTTCACTCATCATTTCATGCGCTTTGACGTGCCGCTTAGCCCAATACGCTATCTGAAATAGGAGCGACGTAAATTGAACAAATGTGATAGAATTTCGCTGAATTCTTATAATAACCAAAATATAAAATGATCTAATCGGGTCTCTGTTTGCCCTACCCTAGAAGTGTAATAGTGCATTTTACTCGCCATTTCTTGCGCTTTGGGATGCCGCTTAGCCCAATAAGCTATCTGAAATATCAACGACGTAAATTGAACAAATGTGATAGAATCTCGCTGAATTCTTATATTAACCTTAATGTAAAATGATCTAATCGGGTCTCTGTTAGCCCTACGCTAGAAGTTTAATAGTGCATTTCACTCGTCATTTCATGCGCTTTGAGATGCCGCTTAGCCCAATACGCTATCTGAAATAGGAGCGACGGAAGTTGAACAAATGTGATAGAATTACGCTGAATTCTTATATTAACCATAATATAAAATGATCTACTCGGGTCTCTGATTGCCCTGTCATAGAAGTTTAATATTGCATTTCACTCGCCATTCCACGCGCTTTAAGATGCCGCCTAGCCCAGTACGCTGTCTGAAATAGGAGCGACGTAAATCGAACACATGTGATAGAATATTGCTGAATTCTTAAATTAACCATAATATAAAGTGATCTAATCGGGTCTCTGTTTGCCCTACCCTAGAAGTTTAACAGTGCATTACACTCGCCATTCCACGCGCTTTGAGATGATGCCTAGCCCAGTACGCTATCTGAAATAGGAACGACGTAAATTGAACAAATGTGATAGAATCTCGCTGAATTCTTATATTAACCTTAATGTAAAATGATCTAATCGGGTCTCTGTTCGCCCTACCCTAGAAGTTTAATAGTGCATTTCACTCGTCATTTCATGCGCTTTGAGATGCCGCTTAGCCCAGTACGCTATCTGAAATAGGAACGACGTAAATTGAACAAATGTGATGGAACTTTGCAGAATTCTTAAATCAACCGTAATATAAAATGATCTAATCGGGTCTCTGTTTGCCTTATCCTAGAAGTTTGAGAGTGCATTTCACTCGCCATTTCATGCGCTTTGAAATGCTGCATAGCCCAATACGCTATCTGAAATAGGAGCGACGTAAATTGAACAAATGTGATAGAATTTCCCTGAATTCTTTTATTAACCATAATGTAAAATGATCTAATCGGGTCTCTGTTTGCCCTACCCAGGAAATGTAATAGTGCATTTTACTCGCGATTTCATGCGCTTTGAGATGCCGCTTAGCCCAATACGCTATCTGAAATAGGAGCGACGTAAATTGAACAAATGTGATAGAATTTCGCTGAATTCTTATAATAACCAAAATATAAAATGATCTAATCGGGTCTCTGTTTGCCCTACCCTAGAAGTGTAATAGTGCATTTCACTCGTCATTTCATGCGCTTTGAGCTGCCGCTTAGCCCAATACGCTATCTGAAATAGGAGCGACGGAAGTTGAACAAATGTGATAGAATTACGCTGAATTCTTATATTAACCATAATATAAAATGATCTACTCGGGTCTCTGATTGCCCTATCATAGAAGTTTAATATTGCATTTCACTCGCCATTCCACGCGCTTTAAGATTCCGCCTAGCCCAGTACGCTATCTGAAATAGGAGCGATGTAAATCGAACACATGTGATAGAATATTGCTGAATTCTTAAATTAACCATAATATAAAGTGATCTAATCGGGTCTCTGTTTGCCCTACCCTAGAAGTTTAACAGTGCATTTCACTCGCCATTCCACGCGCTTTGAGATGACGCCTAGCCCAGTACGCTATCTGAAATAGGAACGACGTAAATTGAAAAAATGTGATAGAATTTTGCTGAATTCTTAAATTAACTATAATATAAAATGATCTAATCGGGTCTCTGTTTGCCCTACCCTAGAAGTTTAACAGTGCATTTTACTCGCCATTTCATGCGCTTTGAGATGCCGCTTAGCCCAATACGCTATCTGAAATAGGAGCGACGTAAATTGAACAAATGTGATAGAATTTCCCTGAATTCATATATTAACCTTAATGTAAAATGATCTAATCGGGTCTCTGTTCGCCCTACCCTAGGAGTTTAGTAGTGCATTTCACTCGTAATGTCATGCGCTTTGAGATGCCGCTTAGCCCAGTACGCTATCTGAAATAGGAGCGACGTAAATTGAACAGATGTGATAGAATTTTGCTGAGTTCTTAAATTAACCATAATATAAAATGATCTAATCGGGTCTCTGTTTGCCCTACCCTAGAAGTTTAATAGTGCATTTTGCTCGCCATTTCATGCGCTTTGAGATGCCGCTTAGCCCAATACGCTATCTGAAATAGGAGCGACGTAAGTTGAACAAGTGTGATAGAATATCGCTGAATTCTTTTATTAACCATAATGTAAAATGATCTAATCGGGTCTCTGTTCGCCCTACCCTAGGAGTTTAGTAGTGCATTTCACTCGTAATTTCATGCGCTTTGAGATGCCGCTTAGCCCAGTACGCTATCTGAAATAGGAGCGACGTAAATTGAACAAATGTGATAGAAGTTCGGTGAATTCTTAAATTAACCATAATATAAAATGATCTAATCGGGTCTCTGTTTGCCCTACCCTAGAAGTTTAATAATGCATTTCACTCGTCATTTCATGCGCTTTGAGATGCCGCTATGCCCAATAAGCTATCTGAAATAGGAGCGACGTAAATTGAACAAATGTGATAGAATTTCCCTGAAATCTTATATTAAACAAAATATAAAATGATCTAATCGGGTCTCTGACTGCCCTATCATATAAGTTTAACAGTGCATTTCACTCGTCATTTTATGCGCTTTGAGCTGCCGCTTAGCCCAATAAGCTATCTGAAATAGGAGCGATGTGAATTGAACAAATGTGATAGAATTTCGCTGAATTCCTATATTAACCAAAATATAAAATGATCTAATCGGGTCTCTGAATGCCCTATCATAGAAGTTTGATAGTGCATTTTACTCGCCATTCCACGCGCTTTAAGATGCCGCCTAGCCCAGTACGCTATCTGAAATAGGAGCGACGTAAATTGAACAAATGTGATAGAATTTTGCTGAATTCTTAAATTAACCATAACATAAAATGATCTAATCGGGTCTCTGTTTGCCCTACCCAGGAAATGTAATAGTGCATTTTACTCGCCATTTCATGTGCTTTCAGATGCCGCATAGCCTAATACGCTATCTGAAATAGGAGCGACGTAAATTGAACAAATGTGATAGAATTTTGCTGACTTCTTAAATTAATCATAATATAAAATGATCAAATCGGGTCTCTGTTTGCCCTACTCTAGAAGTTTAATAGTGCATTTTACTCGCCATTTCATGCGCTTTGAGATGCCGCTTAGCCCAATACGCTATCTGACATAGGAGCGACGTAAATTGAACAAATGTGATAGAATTTCGCTAAATTCTTATATTAACCAAAATATAAAATGATCTAATCGGGTCTCTGATTGCCCTATCATAGAAGCTTAGTAGAGCATTTTACTCGCCATGCTACGCGCTTTAAGATGCCGCCTAGCACAGTACGCTATCTGAAATAGGAGCGACGTAAGTTGAACAAATGTAATAGAATTACGCTGAATTCTTATATTATCAGTAATATAAAATGATCTAATCGGGTCTCCGTTTGCCTTACCCTAGAAATTTAATAGTGCATTTGACTCGCAAGTTCATGCGTTTTGAGATGCCGCTTAGCCCAATAAGCTATCTGAAATAGGAGCGACGTAAATTGAACAAATGTGATAGAATTTCGCTGAATTCTTGTATTAACCAAAATATAAAATGATATACTCGGGTCTCTGATTGCCCTATCATAGAAGTTTAATAGTGCATTTCACTCGCCATTCCACGCGCTTTAAGATGCCGTCTAGCCCAGTACGCTATCTGAAATAGTAACGACGTAAATTGAACAAATGTGATATAATTTTGCAGAATTCTTAAATTAACCATACTATAAAATGATCTAATCGGGTCACTGTTTGCCCTACCCTAGAAGTTTAATAGTGCATTGCACTCGTCATTTCGTGCGCTTTGAGATGCCGCTTAGCCCAATACGCTATCTGAAATAGGAGCGACGTAAATTGAACAAATGTGATAGAATTTCCCTGAATTCTTATATTAACCTTAATGTAAAATGATCTAATCGGGTCTCTGTTCGCCCTACCCTAGGAGTTTAGTAGTGCATTTCACTCGTAATTTCATGCGCTTTGAGATGCCGCTTAGCCCAGTACACTATCTGAAATAGGAGCGACGTATGTTGAACAAATGTGATAGAATTACGCTGAATTCTTATATTAACCGTAATATAAAATCATCTAATCGGGTCTCTGATTGCCCTATCATAGAAGTTTAATAGTGCATTTTCTCGCCATTCCACGCGCTTTAAGATGCCGCCTAGCCCAGTACGCTATCTGAAATAGGAGCGACGTAAATTGAACAAATGTGATAAAATTTTGCTGAATTCTTAAATTAACAATAATATAAAATGATCTAATCGGGTCTCTGTTTGCCCTACCCTAGAAGTTTAATAGTGCATTTTACTCGCCATTTCATGCGCTTTGAGATGCCGCTTAGCCCAATACGCTATCTGAAATAGGAGCGACGTAAATTAAACAAATGTGATAGAATTTCGCTGAATTCTTATATTAACCAAAATATAAAATGATCTAATCGGGTCTCTGATTGCCCTATCATAGATGTTTAATAGTGCATTTTACTCGCCATTGCACGCGCTTTAAGATGCCGCCTATCCGAGTACGCTATCTGAAATAGGAGCGACGTAAATTGAACAAATGTGATAGAATTTTTCTGAATTCTTAAATTAACCATAATATGAAATGATCTAATCGGGTCTCTGTTTGACCCACATTACAAGTTTAACAGTGCATTTTACTCGCCATTTCATGCGCTTTGAGATGCCGCTTAGCCCAATACGCTATCTGAAATAGGAGCGACGTAAATTGAACAAATGTGATAGAATTTCGCTGAATTCTTAAATTAACCATAATATAAAATGATCTAATGGGGTCTCTGTTTGCCCTACCCTAGAAGTTTAATAGTGCATTTTACTCGCCATTTCATGCGCTTTGAGATGCCGCTTAGCCCAATACGCTATCTATAATAGGAGCGACGTAAATTGGACAAATGTGATAGAATTTCGCTGAATTCTTAAATTAACCATAATATAAAATGATCTAATCGGGTCTCTGTTTGCCCTACCCTAGAAGTTTAATAGTTCATTTTACTCGCCATTTCTTGCGCTTTGAGATGCCGCTTAGCCCAATACGCTATCTGAAATATCAGCGACGTAAATTGAACAAATGTGAGAGAATCTCGCTGAATTCTTATATTAACCTTAATGTAAAATGATCTAATCGGGTCTCTGTTCGCCCTACCCTAGGAGTTTAGTAGTGCATTTCACTCGTAATGTCATGCGCTTTGAGATGCCGCTTAGCCCAGTACGCTATCTGAAATAGGAGCGACGTAAATTGAACAGATGTGATAGAATTTTGCTGAGTTCTTAAATTAACCATAATATAAAATGATCTAATCGGGTCTCTGTTTGCCCTACCCTAGAAGTTTAATAGTGCATTTTGCTCGCCATTTCATGCGCTTTGAGATGCCGCTTAGCCCAATACGCTATCTGAAATAGGAGCGACGTAAGTTGAACAAGTGTGATAGAATATCGCTGAATTCTTTTATTAACCATAATGTAAAATGATCTAATCGGGTCTCTGTTCGCCCTACCCTAGGAGTTTAGTAGTGCATTTCACTCGTAATTTCATGCGCTTTGAGATGCCGCTTAGCCCAGTACGCTATCTGAAATAGGAGCGACGTAAATTGAACAAATGTGATAGAAGTTCGGTGAATTCTTAAATTAACCATAATATAAAATGATCTAATCGGGTCTCTGTTTGCCCTACCCTAGAAGTTTAATAATGCATTTCACTCGTCATTTCATGCGCTTTGAGATGCCGCTATGCCCAATAAGCTATCTGAAATAGGAGCGACGTAAATTGAACAAATGTGATAGAATTTCCCTGAAATCTTATATTAAACAAAATATAAAATGATCTAATCGGGTCTCTGTTTGCCCTACCCAGGAAATGTAATAGTGCATTTTACTCGCCATTTCATGTGCTTTCAGATGCCGCATAGCCTAATACGCTATCTGAAATAGGAGCGACGTAAATTGAACAAATGTGATAGAATTTTGCTGACTTCTTAAATTAATCATAATATAAAATGATCAAATCGGGTCTCTGTTTGCCCTACTCTAGAAGTTTAATAGTGCATTTTACTCGCCATTTCATGCGCTTTGAGATGCCGCTTAGCCCAATACGCTATCTGACATAGGAGCGACGTAAATTGAACAAATGTGATAGAATTTCGCTAAATTCTTATATTAACCAAAATATAAAATGATCTAATCGGGTCTCTGATTGCCCTATCATAGAAGCTTAGTAGAGCATTTTACTCGCCATGCTACGCGCTTTAAGATGCCGCCTAGCACAGTACGCTATCTGAAATAGGAGCGACGTAAGTTGAACAAATGTGATAGAATTACGCTGAATTCTTATATTATCAGTAATATAAAATGATCTAATCGGGTCTCCGTTTGCCTTACCCTAGAAATTTAATAGTGCATTTGACTCGCAAGTTCATGCGTTTTGAGATGCCGCTTAGCCCAATAAGCTATCTGAAATAGGAGCGACGTAAATTGAACAAATGTGATAGAATTTCGCTGAATTCTTGTATTAACCAAAATATAAAATGATATACTCGGGTCTCTGATTGCCCTATCATAGAAGTTTAATAGTGCATTTCACTCGCCATTCCACGCGCTTTAAGATGCCGTCTAGCCCAGTACGCTATCTGAAATAGTAACGACGTAAATTGAACAAATGTGATATAATTTTGCAGAATTCTTAAATTAACCATACTATAAAATGATCTAATCGGGTCACTGTTTGCCCTACCCTAGAAGTTTAATAGTGCATTGCACTCGTCATTTCGTGCGCTTTGAGATGCCGCTTAGCCCAATACGCTATCTGAAATAGGAGCGACGTAAATTGAACAAATGTGATAGAATTTCCCTGAATTCTTATATTAACCTTAATGTAAAATGATCTAATCGGGTCTCTGTTCGCCCTACCCTAGGAGTTTAGTAGTGCATTTCACTCGTAATTTCATTCGCTTTGAGATGCCGCTTAGCCCAGTACACTATCTGAAATAGGAGCGACGTATGTTGAACAAATGTGATAGAATTACGCTGAATTCTTATATTAACCGTAATATAAAATGATCTAATCGGGTCTCTGTTTGCATTACCCTAGAAGTTTAATGGTGCATTTTACTCGCCATTTCATGCGCTTTAAGATGCCGCTTAGCCCAATACGCTATCTGCAATAGGATCGACGTGAATGGAACAAATTTGATAGAATTTCGCTGAATTCCTAAATTAACCATGATATAAAATGATCTAATCGGGTCTCTGTTTGCCCTACCCTAGAAGTATAATAGTGCATTTTACGATCCATTTCTTGCGCTTTGAGATGCAGCTTAGCCCAATACGCTATCTGAAATATCAGCGACGTAAATTGAACAAATGTGAGAGAATCTCGCTGAATTCTTATATTAACCGTAATTTAAAGTGGTCTAATCGGGTCTCTGTTCGCCCTATCCTAGAAGTTTAATAGTGCATTTTCTCGCCATTTCATGCGCTTAGAGATGCCGCTTAGCCCAATACGCTATCTGAAATAGGAGTGACGTAAATTGAACAAATGTGATAGAATTTCGCTGAATTGATAAATTAACCAAAATACAAAATGATCTAATCGGGTCTCTGATTACCCTATCATAGAAGTTTAATAGTGCATTTTACTCGTCATTCCACGCGCTTTAAGATGCCGCCTAGCCCAGTACGCTATCTGAAATAGGAGCGACGTAAATTGAACAAATGTGATAGAATTTTGCTGAATTCTTACATTGACCATAATATAAAATGATCTAATCGGGTCTTTGTTCGCCCTACCCTAGAAGTTTAATAGTGCATTTTACTCGCCATTTCATGCGCTTTGAGATGCCGCTTAGCCCAATACGCTATCTGACATAGGAGCGACGTAAATTGAACAAATGTGATAGAATTTCGCTAAATTCTTATATTAACCAAAATATAAAATGATCTAATCGGGTCTCTGATTGCCCTATCATAGAAGTTTAATAGTGCATTTTACTCACCATTCCACGCGCTTTATGTTGCCGCCTAGCCCAGTACGCTATCTGAAATAGGAGCTACGTAAGTTGAAGAAGTGTGACAGAATTACGCTGAATTCTTATATTAACCGTAATATAAAATCATCTAATCGGGTCTCTGATTGCCCTATCATAGAAGTTTAATAGTGCATTTTCTCGCCATTCCACGCGCTTTAAGATGCCGCCTAGCCCAGTACGCTATCTGAAATAGGAGCGACGTAAATTGAACAAATGTGATAAAATTTTGCTGAATTCTTAAATTAACAATAATATAAAATGATCTAATCGGGTCTCTGTTTGCCCTACCCTAGAAGTTTAATAGTGCATTTTACTCGCCATTTCATGCGCTTTGAGATGCCGCTTAGCCCAATACGCTATCTGAAATAGGAGCGACGTAAATTAAACAAATGTGATAGAATTTCGCTGAATTCTTATATTAACCAAAATATAAAATGATCTAATCGGGTCTCTGATTGCCCTATCATAGATGTTTAATAGTGCATTTTACTCGCCATTGCACGCGCTTTAAGATGCCGCCTATCCGAGTACGCTATCTGAAATAGGAGCGACGTAAATTGAACAAATGTGATAGAATTTTTCTGAATTCTTAAATTAACCATAATATGAAATGATCTAATCGGGTCTCTGTTTGACCCACATTACAAGTTTAACAGTGCATTTTACTCGCCATTTCATGCGCTTTGAGATGCCGCTTAGCCCAATACGCTATCTGAAATAGGAGCGACGTAAATTGAACAAATGTGATAGAATTTCGCTGAATTCTTAAATTAACCATAATATAAAATGATCTAATGGGGTCTCTGTTTGCCCTACCCTAGAAGTTTAATAGTGCATTTTACTCGCCATTTCATGCGCTTTGAGATGCCGCTTAGCCCAATACGCTATCTATAATAGGAGCGACGTAAATTGGACAAATGTGATAGAATTTCGCTGAATTCTTAAATTAACCATAATATAAAATGATCTAATCGGGTCTCTGTTTGCCCTACCCTAGAAGTTTAATAGTTCATTTTACTCGCCATTTCTTGCGCTTTGAGATGCCGCTTAGCCCAATACGCTATCTGAAATATCAGCGACGTAAATTGAACAAATGTGAGAGAATCTCGCTGAATTCTTATATTAACCTTAATGTAAAATGATCTAATCGGGTCTCTGTTCGCCCTACCCAAGAAGATTAATAGTGCATTTCACTCGTCATTTCATGCGCTTTGAAATGCCGCTTAGCCCAATAAGCTATCTGAAATAGGAGCGACGTAAATTGAACAAATGTGATAGAAGTTCCCTGAATACTTATATTAACCTTAATGTAAAATGATCTAATCGGGTCTCTGTTCGCCCTACCCTAGAAGTTTAATAGTGCATTTTACTCGCCATTTCATGCGCTTTGAGATGCCTATTAGCCCAATACGCTATCTGAAATAGGAGCGACGTAAATTGAACAAATGTGATAGGATTTCGCTGAATTCTTAAATTAACCATAATATAGAATGATCTAATCGGGTCTCTATGTGCCCTACCCTAGAAGTTTAATAGTGCATTTTACTCGCCATTTCTTGCGCTTAGAGATGCCGCTTAGCCCAATACGCTATCTGAAATAGGAGCGACGTAAATTGATCAAATGTGATAGAATTTCCCTGAAATGTTATAGTAAACAAAATATAAAATGATCTAATCGGGACTCTGATTGCCCTATCATAGAAGTTTAGTAGTGCATTTTACTCGCCCTTCCAAGCGCTTCAAGATGCCGCCTAGCGCAGTACGCTATCTGAAATAGGAGCGACGTTAGTTGAACAATTGTGATAGAATTACGCTGAATTCTTACATTAACGGTAATATAAAATGATCTATTCGGGTCTCTGTTCGCCCTACCCTAGAAGTTTAATAGTGCATTTCACTCGTCATTCGATGCGCTTTGAGATGCCGCTTAGCCCAATACGCTATCTGAAATAGGAGCGACGTAAATTGAACAAATGTGATAGAATTTCGCTGAATTCTTATATTAACCAAAATACAAAATGATCTAATCGGGTCTCTGATTGCCCTATCATACAAGTTTAATAGTGCATTTTACTCGCCCTTCCAGGCGCTTTAAGATACCGTCTAGCCCAATACACTATCTGAAATAGGAGCGACGTAAATTGAACAAATGTGATAGAATTTCCCTGAAATCTTATATTGAACAAAATATAAAATGATCTAATTGGGGCTCTGATTGCCCTATCATAGAAGTTTAGTAGTGCATTTTACTCGCCCTTCCAGGCGCTTTAAGATACCGTCTAGCCCAATACACTATCTGAAATAGGAGCGACGTAAATTGAACAAATGTGATAGAATTTCCCTGAAATCTTATATTGAACAAAATATAAAATGATCTAATTGGGGCTCTGATTGCCCTATCATAGAAGTTTAGTAGAGCATTTTACTCGCCATTCCACGTGCTTTAAGATGTCGCCTAGCCCAGTACGCTATCTGAAATAGGAGCGACGTAAGTTGAACAAATGTGATAGAATTACGCTGAATTCTTATATTAACCGTAATATAAAATGATCTAATCGGGTCTCTGTTTGCATTACCATAGAAGTTTAATACTGCATTTTACTCGCCATTTCATGCGCTTTGAGATGCCGCTTAGCCCAATACGCTACCTGGAATTGGAGCGACGTAAATTGAACAAACGTGATAGGATTTCGCTGAATTCTTATATTAACCAAAATATAAAATGATCTAATCGGGTCTCTGATTGCCCTATCATAGAAGGCTAATAGTGCATTTTACTCGCTATTCCACGCGCTTTAAGATGCCGGCTAGCCCAGTAGGCTATCTGAAATAGGAGTGACGTAAATTGAACAAATGTAATTGAATTTCCGTGAATTCTTATATTAACCTTAATGTAAAATGGTCTAGTCGGGTCTCTGTTCGCCTTACCATAGAAGTCTAATGGTGCATTTCACTCGCCATTTCATGCGCTTTGAGATGCCGCTTAGCCCAATACGCTATCTGAAATAGGAGCGACGTAAGTTGAACAATTGTGATAGAATTTCGCTGAATTCTTTTATTAACCATAATGTAAAATGATCTGATCGGGTCTCTGTTCGCCCTAGCCTAGAAGTTTAATAGTGAATTTTATTCGCCACTTCATGCGCTTTGAGATGCCGCTTAGCCGAATACGCTATCTGAAATAGGAGCGACGTAAATTGAACAAATGTGATACAATTCCCCTGAAATCTTATATTAAACAAAATATAAAATGATCTAATCGGGTCTCTGATTGCCCTACCATAGAAGTTTAGTAGAGCATTTTACTCGCCATTCCACGCGCTTTAAGATGCCGCTAAGCCCAATACGCTATCTGGAATAGGAGCGACGTAAATTGAACAAACGTGATAGGATTTCGCTGAATTCTTATATTAACCAAAATATAAAATGATCTAATCGGGTCTCTGATTGCCCTACCATAGAAGGCTAATAGTGCATTTTACTCGCTATTCCACGCGCTTTAAGGTGCCGGCTAGCCCAGTAGGCTATCTGAAATAGGAGTGACGTAAATTGAACAAATGTGATAGAATTACTCTTAATTCTTTTATTAACCATAATGTAATATGATCTAATCGGGTCTCTGTTTGCCACACCCTAGAAGTTTAATAGTGGATTTTGCTCGCCATTTCATGCGCATTGAGATGCCGCATAGCCCAGTACGCTATCTGAAATAGGAGCGACGTAAATTGAACAAATGTGATAGAATTTCGCTGAATTCTTAAATTAACCATAATATAAAATGATATAATCGAGTCTCTGTTCGCCCTACCCTAGAAGTGTAATAGTGCATTTTACTCGTCATTTCATGCGCTGTGAGATGCCGCTTTGCCCAATACGCTATCTGAAATAGAAGCGACGTAAATTGAACGAATGTGATAGAATTTCGCTGAATTCTTAAATTAACCATAATATAAAATGATCTAATCGGGTCTCTGTTCGCCCTATCATAGAACTTTAATAGTGCATTTTACTCGCCCTTCCACGCGCTTTAAGATGCCGTCTAGCCCAGTACGCCAACTGAAATAGGAGCGACGTAAATTGAACAAATGTGATAGAATTTCGCTGAATTCTTATATTAACCAAAATATAAAATTATCTAATCGGGTCTCTGATTGCCCTACCCTAGAAGTTTAATAATGCATTTTACTCGCCATTTCATGCGCTTTGAGGTGCCGCTTAGCCCAATACGCTATCTGAAATATGAGCGACGTAAATTGAACAAATGTGATAGAATTTCGCTGAATTCTTATATTAACCTTAATGTAAAATAATCTAATCGGGTCTCTGTTCGCCCTATCATAGAACTTTAATAGTGCATTTTATTCGCCATTTCATACGCTTTGAGATGTCGCTTAGCCCAATACGCTATCTGAAATAGGAGCGATGTAAATTGTACAAATGTGATAGAATTTCGCTGAATTCATATATTGACCATAATGTAAAATGATCTAATCGGGTCTCCGTTCGCCCTAGCCTAGAAGTTTAATGGTGCATTTTATTCGCCATTTCATGCGCTTTGAGATGCCGCTTAGCCCAATACGCTATCTGAAATAGGAGCGACGTAAATTGAACAAATGTGATAGAATTTCCCTGAAATCTTATATTGAACAAAATATAAAATGATCTAATTGGGGCTCTGATTGCCCTATCATAGAAGTTTAGTAGTGCATTTTACTCGCCCTTCCAGGCGCTTTAAGATACCGTCTAGCCCAATACGCTATCTGAAATAGGAGCGACGTAAATTGAACAAATGTGATAGAATTTCCCTGAAATCTTATATTGAACAAAATATAAAATGATCTAATTGGGGCTCTGATTGCCCTATCATAGAAGTTTAGTAGAGCATTTTACTCGCCATTCCACGTGCTTTAAGAAGTCGCCTAGCCCAGTACGCTATCTGAAATAGGAGCGACGTAAGTTGAACAAATGTGATAGAATTACGCTGCATTCTTATATTAACCGTAATATAAAATGATCTAATCGGGTCTCTGTTTGCCTTATCCTAGAAGTTTAATAGTGCATTATACTCGCCATTTCGTGCGCTTCGAGATGCCGCTTAGCCCAATACGCCATCTGAAATAGGAGCGACGTAAATTGAACAAATGTGATAGAATTTCCGTGAATTCTTATATTAACCTTAATGTAAAATGATCTAATCGGGTCTCTGATCGCCCTACCATAGAAGTCTAATAGTGCATTTCACTCGCCATTTCATGCGCTTTGAGATGCCTCTTAGCCCAATACGCTATCTGAAATAGGAGCGACGTAAGTTGAACAAATGTGATAGAATTTCGCTGAATTCTTTTATGAACCATAATGTAAAATGATCTAATCGGGTCTCTGTTCGCCCTAGCCTAGAGGTTTAATAGTGCATTTTACTCGCCATTCCACGCGCTTTAAGTTACCGCCTAGCCCAGTACGCTATCTAAAATAGGAGCGACGTAAATTGAACAAATGTGATAGAATTTTGTTGAATCCTTAAATTAACGGTAATATAAAATGATCTAATCGGGTCTCTGTTTGCCCTACCCTAGAAGTTTCATAGTGCATTTTACTCGCCATTTCATGCGCTTTGAGATGCCGCTTAGCCCAATACGCTATCTGAAACGTGAGCGACGTAAATTGAACAAATGTGGTAGAATTTCGCTGAATTCTTATATTAACCCAAATATAAAATGATCTAATCGGGTCTCTGATTGCCCTATCATCGATGTTAAATAGTGAATTTCACTCGCCATTCCACGCGCATTAAGATGCCGCCTAGCCCAGTACCCTATCTGAAATAGGAGCGACGTAAATTGAACAAATGTGACAGAATTTTGCTGAATTCTTAAATTAACCATAATATAAAATGATCTAATCGGGTCTCTGTTTGCCCTACCGTAGAAGTTTAATAGTGCATTTTACTCGACATTTCATGCGCTTTGAGATGCCGCTTAGCCCGATACGCTATCTTAAATAGGAGCGACGTAAGTTGAACAAATGTGATAGAATTACGCTGCACTCTTATATTAACCGTAATATAAAATGATCTAATCGGGTCTCTGTTTGGCTTATCCTAGAAGTTTAATAGTGCATGTTACTCGCCATTTCATGCGCTTTGAGGTGCCACTTAGCCCGATACGCTATCTTAAATAGGAGCGACGTAAGTTGAACAAATGTGATAGAATTACGCTGCATTCTTATATTAACCGTAATATAAAATGATCTAATCGGGTATCTGTTTGGCTTATCCTAGAAGTTTAATAGTGCATTTTACTCGCCCTTCCACGCGCTTTAAGATGAAGCCTAGCCCAGTACGCTATCTGCAATAGGAGCGACGTAAATTGTACAAATGTGGTAGAATTTCACTGAATTCTCAAATTAACTATAATATAAAAGTATCTAATCGGGTCTCTGTTTGCCCTACCATAGAAGTTTAATAGTGCATTTTACTCGTCATTTCATGCGCTGTGAGAGGCAGCTTAGCCCAATACGTTATCTGAAATAGGAGCGATGTAAATTGAACAAATGTGATAGAATTTCGCTGAATTCTTTTATTAACCATAATGTAAAATGATCTAATCGGGTCTCCGCTCGCCCTAGCCTAGAAGTTTAATGGTGCATTTTATTCGCCATTTCATGCGCTTTGAGATGCCGCTTAGCCCAATACGCTATCTTAAATATGAGCGACGTAAATTGAACAAATGTGATAGAATTTCCCTGAAATCTTATATTAAACAAAATATAAAATGATCTAATCGGGTCTCTGATTGCCCTATCATAGAAGGTTAGTAGTGCATGTTACTCGCCATTCCACGCGCTTTAAGATGCCGGCTAGCCCAGTAGGCTATCTGAAATAGGAGTGACGTAAATTGAACAAATGTGATAGAATTACTCTTAATTCTTTTAATAACCATAATGTAATATGATCTAATCGGGTCTCTGTTTGCCTTACCCTAGAAGTTTAATAGTGCATTTTACTCGCCATTTCATCCGCTTTGAGAGGCCGTATAGCCCAATACGCTATCTGAAATAGGAGCGACGTAAATCGAACAAATGTAATAGAATTTCCGTGAATTCTTATATTAACCTTAATGTAAAATGATCTAATCGGGTCTCTGTTCGCCTTACCATAGAAGTCTAATGGTGCATTTCACTCGCCATTTCATGCGCTTTGAGATGCCGCTTAGCCCAATACGCTATCTGAAATAGGAGCGACGTAAGTTGAACAAATGTGATAGAATTTCGCTGAATTCTTATATTAACCAAAATATAAAATGATCTAATCGGGTCTCTGATTGCCCTACCCTAGAAGTTTAATAGTGCATTTTACTTGCCATTCCACGCGCTTTAAGATGCCGCTAAGCCCAATACGCTATCTGGAATAGGAGCGACGTAAATTGAACAAACGTGATAGGATTTCGCTGAATTCTTATATTAACCAAAATATAAAATGATCTAATCGGGTCTCTGATTGCCCTATCATAGAAGGCTAATAGTGCATTTTACTCGCTATTCCACGCGCTTTAAGGTGCCGGCTAGCCCAGTAGGCTATCTGAAATAGGAGTGACGTAAATTGTACAAATGTGATAGAATTACTCTTAATTCTTTTATTAACCATAATCTAAACTGATATAATCGGGTCTCTGTTTGCCATACCCTAGAAGTTTAATAGTGGATTTTGCTCGCCATTTCATGCGCTTTGAGATGCCGCATAGCCCAGTACGCTATCTGAAATAGGAGCGACGTAAGTTGAACAAAAGCGATAGAATTTCGCTGAATCCTTATATTAACCAAAATATAAAATGATCTAATCGGGTCTCTGATTGCCCTATCATCGAAGTTCAATAGTGCATTTTACTCGCCCTTCCACGCGATTTAAGATGCCGTCTAGCCCAGTACGCCATCTGAAATAGGAGCGACGTAAATTGAACAAATGTGATAGAATTTCGCTGATTTCTTATATTAACCAAAATATAAAATGATCTAATCGGGTCTCTGATTGCCCTACCCTAGAAGTTTAATAGTGCATTTCACTCGACATTTCATGCGCTTTGAGATGCCGCTTAGCCCAATAAGCTATCTGAAATAGGAGCGACGTAAATTGAACAAATGTGATAGAATTTCGCTGAATTCTCATATTAACATTAATGTAAACTGATCTAATCGAGTCTCTGTTCGCCCTACCCTAGAAGTTTAATAGTGCATTTTACTCGCCATTCCACGCGCTTTAAGATGACGCCTAGCCCAGTACGCTATCTGAAATAGGAGCGACGTAAATTGAACAAATGTGATAGAATTTCGCTGAATCCTTATATTAACCAAAATATAAAATCATCTAATCGGGTCTCTTACTGCCCTATCATAGAAGTTTCATAGGGTATTTTACTCGCCATTCCACGCGCTTTAAGATGCCGCCTAGCCCAGTACGCTATCTGAAATAGGAACGACGTAAATTGAACAAGTGTGATAGAATTTCGTTGAATTCTTAAATTAACCATAATATAAAATGATCTAATCGGGTCTCTGTTTGTCCTAACCTAGAAGTTTAATAGTGCATTTTACTCGCCATTTCATGCGCTTTGAGATGCCGCCTAGCCCAGTACGCTATCTGAAATAGGAGCGACGTAAGTTGAACAAATGTGATAGAATTACGCTGCATTCTTATATTAACCGTAATATAAAATGATCTAATCGGGTCTCTGTTTGCCTTATCCTAGAAGTTTAATAGTGCATTATACCTGCCATTTCGTGCGCTTCGAGATGCCGCTTAGCCCAATACGCCATCTGAAATAGGAGCGACGTAAATTGAACAAATGTGATAGAATTTCCCTGAAATCTTATATTAACCGTAATATAAAATGATCTAATCGGGTCTCTGTTTGCCCTACCCTAGAAGTTTAATAGTGCATTTTACTCGCCATTGCATGTGCATTGAGATGCCGCATAGCCCAATACGCTATCTGAAATAGGAGCGACATATATTGAACGAATGTGATAGAATTTCGCTGAATTCTTATATTAACCAAAATATAAAATGCTCTAATCGGGTCTCTGATTGCCCTATCATCGAAGTTCAATAGTGCATTTTACTCGCCCTTCCACGCGCTTTAAGATGCCGTCTAGCCCAGTACGCCATCTGAAATAGGAGCGACGTAAATTGAACAAATGTGATAGAATTTCGCTGATTTCTTATATTAACCAAAATATAAAATGATCTAATCGGGTCTCTGATTGCCCTACCCTAGAAGTTTAATAGTGCATTTTACTCGCCATTTCATGCGCTTTGAGGTGCCGCTTAGCCCAATACGCTATCTGAAATATGAGCGACGTAAATTGAACAAATGTGATAGAATTTCGCTGAATTCTAATGTTAACCTTAATGTAAAATGATCTAATCGGGTCTCTGTTCGCCCTATCATAGAACCTTAATAGTGCATTTTATTCGCCATTTCATACGCTTTGAGATGCCGCTTAGCCCAATACGCTATCTGAAATAGGAGCGATGTAAATTGAACAAATGTGATAGAATTTCGCTGAATTCATATATTGACCATAATGTAAAATGATCTAATCGGGTCTCCGTTCGCCCTAGCCTAGAAGTTTAATGGTGCATTTTATTCGCCATTTCATGCGCTTTGAGATGCCGCTTAGCCCAGTACGCTATCTGAAATAGGAGCGACGTAAATTGAACAAATGTGATAGAATTTCCCTGAAATCTTATATTGAACAAAATATAAAATGATCTAACCGGGTCTCTGTTTGCCTTACCCTAGAAGTTTAATAGTGCATTGTACTCGCCATTTCATGCGCTTTGAGATGCCGCGTAACCCAATACGCTATCTGAAATGGGAGCGACGTAAATTGAACAAATGTGATAGAATTTCGCTGAATTCTTAAATTAACCATAATATAAAATGATCTAATCGAGTCTCTGTTCGCCCTACCCTAGAAGTTTAATAGTGCATTTCACTCGACATTTCATGCGCTTTGAGATGCCGCTTAGCCCAATAAGCTATCTGAAATAGGAGCGACGTAAATTGAACAAATGTGATAGAATTTCGCTGAATTCTTAAATTAACCATAATATAAAATGATCTAATCGGGTCTCTGTTTGCCCTACCGTAGAAGTTTAATAGTGCATTTTACTCGCCATTTCATGCGCTTTGAGATGCCGCTTAGCCCGATACGCTATCTTAAATAGGAGCGACGTAAGTTGAACAAATGTGATAGAATTACGCTGCACTCTTATATTAACCGTAATATAAAATGATCTAATCGGGTCTCTGTTTGGCTTATCCTAGAAGTTTAATAGTGCATGTTACTCGCCATTTCATGCGCTTTGAGATGCCACTTAGCCCGATACGCTATCTTAAATAGGAGCGACGTAAGTTGAACAAATGTGATAGAATTACGCTGCATTCTTATATTAACCGTAATATAAAATGATCTAATCGGGTATCTGTTTGGCTTATCCTAGAAGTTTAATAGTGCATTTTACTCGCCCTTCCACGCGCTTTAAGATGAAGCCTAGCCCAGTACGCTATCTGCAATAGGAGCGACGTAAATTGTACAAATGTGGTAGAATTTCACTGAATTCTCAAATTAACTATAATATAAAAGTATCTAATCGGGTCTCTGTTTGCCCTACCATAGAAGTTTAATAGTGCATTTTACTCGTCATTTCATGCGCTGTGAGAGGCAGCTTAGCCCAATACGTTATCTGAAATAGGAGCGATGAAAATTGAACAAATGTGATAGAATTTCGCTGAATTCTTTTATTAACCATAATGTAAAATGATCTAATCGGGTCTCCGCTCGCCCTAGCCTAGAAGTTTAATGGTGCATTTTATTCGCCATTTCATGCGCTTTGAGATGCCGCTTAGCCCAATACGCTATCTTAAATATGAGCGACGTAAATTGAACAAATGTGATAGAATTTCCCTGAAATCTTATATTAAACAAAATATAAAATGATCTAATCGGGTCTCTGATTGCCCTATCATAGAAGTTTAGTAGTGCATGTTACTCGCCATTCCACGCGCTTTAAGATGCCGGCTAGCCCAGTAGGCTATCTGAAATAGGAGTGACGTAAATTGAACAAATGTGATAGAATTACTCTTAATTCTTTTAATAACCATAATGTAATATGATCTAATCGGGTCTCTGTTTGCCTTACCCTAGAAGTTTAATAGTGCATTTTACTCGCCATTTCATCCGCTTTGAGAGGCCGTATAGCCCAATACGCTATCTGAAATAGGAGCGACGTAAATCGAACAAATGTAATAGAATTTCCGTGAATTCTTATATTAACCTTAATGTAAAATGATCTAATCGGGTCTCTGTTCGCCTTACCATAGAAGTCTAATGGTGCATTTCACTCGCCATTTCATGCGCTTTGAGATGCCGCTTAGCCCAATACGCTATCTGAAATAGGAGCGACGTAAGTTGAACAAATGTGATAGAATTTCGCTGAATTCTTATATTAACCAAAATATAAAATGATCTAATCGGGTCTCTGATTGCCCTACCCTAGAAGTTTAATAGTGCATTTTACTCGCCATTCCACGCGCTTTAAGATGCCGCTAAGCCCAATACGCTATCTGGAATAGGAGCGACGTAAATTGAACAAACGTGATAGGATTTCGCTGAATTCTTATATTAACCAAAATATAAAATGATCTAATCGGGTCTCTGATTGCCCTATCATAGAAGGCTAATAGTGCATTTTACTCGCTATTCCACGCGCTTTAAGGTGCCGGCTAGCCCAGTAGGCTATCTGAAATAGGAGTGACGTAAATTGTACAAATGTGATAGAATTACTCTTAATTCTTTTATTAACCATAATCTAAACTGATATAATCGGGTCTCTGTTTGCCATACCCTAGAAGTTTAATAGTGGATTTTGCTCGCCATTTCATGCGCTTTGAGATGCCGCATAGCCCAGTACGCTATCTGAAATAGGAGCGACGTAAGTTGAACAAAAGCGATAGAATTTCGCTGAATCCTTATATTAACCAAAATATAAAATGATCTAATCGGGTCTCTGATTGCCCTATCATCGAAGTTCAATAGTGCATTTTACTCGCCCTTCCACGCGATTTAAGATGCCGTCTAGCCCAGTACGCCATCTGAAATAGGAGCGACGTAAATTGAACAAATGTGAAAGAATTTCGCTGATTTCTTATATTAACCAAAATATAAAATGATCTAATCGGGTCTCTGATTGCCCTACCCTAGAAGTTTAATAGTGCATTTCACTCGACATTTCATGCGCTTTGAGATGCCGCTTAGCCCAATAAGCTATCTGAAATAGGAGCGACGTAAATTGAACAAATGTGATAGAATTTCGCTGAATTCTCATATTAACATTAATGTAAACTGATCTAATCGAGTCTCTGTTCGCCCTAGCCTAGAAGTTTAATAGTGCATTTTACTCGCCATTCCACGCGCTTTAAGATGACGCCTAGCCCAGTACGCTATCTGAAATAGGAGCGACGTAAATTGAACAAATGTGATAGAATTTCGCTGAATCCTTATATTAACCAAAATATAAAATCATCTAATCGGGTCTCTTACTGCCCTATCATAGAAGTTTCATAGGGTATTTTACTCGCCATTCCACGCGCTTTAAGATGCCGCCTAGCCCAGTACGCTATCTGAAATAGGAACGACGTAAATTGAACAAGTGTGATAGAATTTCGCTGAATTCTTAAATTAACCATAATATAAAATGATCTAATCGGGTCTCTGTTTGTCCTAACCTAGAAGTTTAATAGTGCATTTTACTCGCCATTTCATGCGCTTTGAGATGCCGCCTAGCCCAGTACGCTATCTGAAATAGGAGCGACGTAAGTTGAACAAATGTGATAGAATTACGCTGCATTCTTATATTAACCGTAATATAAAATGATCTAATCGGGTCTCTGTTTGCCTTATCCTAGAAGTTTAATAGTGCATTATACCTGCCATTTCGTGCGCTTCGAGATGCCGCTTAGCCCAATACGCCATCTGAAATAGGAGCGACGTAAATTGAACAAATGTGATAGAATTTCCCTGAAATCTTATATTAACCGTAATATAAAATGATCTAATCGGGTCTCTGTTTGCCCTACCCTAGAAGTTTAATAGTGCATTTTACTCGCCATTGCATGTGCTTTGAGATGCCGCATAGCCCAATACGCTATCTGAAATAGGAGCGACATATATTGAACGAATGTGATAGAATTTCGCTGAATTCTTATATTAACCAAAATATAAAATGCTCTAATCGGGTCTCTGATTGCCCTATCATCGAAGTTCAATAGTGCATTTTACTCGCCCTTCCACGCGCTTTAAGATGCCGTCTAGCCCAGTACGCCATCTGAAATAGGAGCGACGTAAATTGAACAAATGTGATAGAATTTCGCTGATTTCTTATATTAACCAAAATATAAAATGATCTAATCGGGTCTCTGATTGCCCTACCCTAGAAGTTTAATAGTGCATTTTACTCGCCATTTCATGCGCTTTGAGGTGCCGCTTAGCCCAATACGCTATCTGAAATATGAGCGACGTAAATTGAACAAATGTGATAGAATTTCGCTGAATTCTAATGTTAACCTTAATGTAAAATGATCTAATCGGGTCTCTGTTCGCCCTATCATAGAACCTTAATAGTGCATTTTATTCGCCATTTCATACGCTTTGAGATGCCGCTTAGCCCAATACGCTATCTGAATAGGAGCGATGTAAATTGAACAAATGTGATAGAATTTCGCTGAATTCATATATTGACCATAATGTAAAATGATCTAATCGGGTCTCCGTTCGCCCTAGCCTAGAAGTTTAATGGTGCATTTTATTCGCCATTTCATGCGCTTTGAGATGCCGCTTAGCCCAGTACGCTATCTGAAATAGGAGCGACGTAAATTGAACAAATGTGATAGAATTTCCCTGAAATCTTATATTGAACAAAATATAAAATGATCTAATCGGGTCTCTGTTTGCCTTACCCTAGAAGTTTAATAGTGCATTGTACTCGCCATTTCATGCGCTTTGAGATGCCGCGTAACCCAATACGCTATCTGAAATGGGAGCGACGTAAATTGAACAAATGTGATAGAATTTCGCTGAATTCTTAAATTAACCATAATATAAAATGATCTAATCGAGTCTCTGTTCGCCCTACCCTAGAAGTTTAATAGTGCATTTCCCTCGACATTTCATGCGCTTTGAGATGCCGCTTAGCCCAATAAGCTATCTGAAATAGGAGGCGACGTAAATTGAACAAATGTGATAGAATTTCGCTGAATTCTTAAATTAACCATAATATAAAATGATCTAATCGGGTCTCTGTTTGCCCTACCCTAGAAGTTTAATAGTGCATTTTACTCGCCATTTCATGCGCTTTGAGATGCCGCTTAGCCCGATACGCTATCTTAAATAGGAGCGACGTAAGTTGAACAAATGTGATAGAATTACGCTGCACTCTTATATTAACCGTAATATAAAATGATCTAATCGGGTCTCTGTTTGGCTTATCCTAGAAGTTTAATAGTGCATGTTACTCGCCATTTCATGCGCTTTGAGATGCCACTTAGCCCGATACGCTATCTTAAATAGGAGCGACGTAAGTCGAACAAATGTGATAGAATTACGCTGCATTCTTATTAACCGTAATATAAAATGATCTAATCGGGTATCTGTTTGGCTTATCCTAGAAGTTTAATAGTGCATTTTACTCGCCCTTCCACGCGCTTTAAGATGAAGCCTAGCCCAGTTACGCTATCTGCAATAGGAGCGACGTAAATTGTACAAATGTGGTAGAATTTCACTGAATTCTCAAATTAACTATAATATAAAAGTATCTAATCGGGTCTCTGTTTGCCCTACCATAGAAGTTTAATAGTGCATTTTACTCGTCATTTCATGCGCTGTGAGAGGCAGCTTAGCCCAATACGTTATCTGAAATAGGAGCGATGAAAATTGAACAAATGTGATAGAATTTCGCTGAATTCTTTTATTAACCATAATGTAAAATGATCTAATCGGGTCTCCGCTCGCCCTAGCCTAGAAGTTTAATGGTGCATTTTATTCGCCATTTCATGCGCTTTGAGATGCCGCTTAGCCCAATACGCTATCTGAAATATGAGCGACGTAAATTGAACAAATGTGATAGAATTTCCCTGAAATCTTATATTAAACAAAATATAAAATGATCTAATCGGGTCTCTGATTGCCCTATCATAGAAGTTTAGTAGTGCATGTTACTCGCCATTCCACGCGCTTTAAGATGCCGGCTAGCCCAGTAGGCTATCTGAAATAGGAGTGACGTAAATTGAACAAATGTGATAGAATTACTCTTAATTCTTTTAATAACCATAATGTAATATGATCTAATCGGGTCTCTGTTTGCCTTACCCTAGAAGTTTAATAGTGCATTTTACTCGCCATTTCATCCGCTTTGAGAGGCCGTATAGCCCAATACGCTATCTGAAATAGGAGCGACGTAAATCGAACAAATGTGATAGAATTTCGTGAATTCTTATATTAACCTTAATGTAAAATGATCTAATCGGGTCTCTGTTCGCCTTACCATAGAAGTCTAATGGTGCATTTCACTCGCCATTTCATGCGCTTTGAGATGCCGCTTAGCCCAATACGCCTATCTGAAATAGGAGCGACGTAAGTTGAACAAATGTGATAGAATTTCGCTGAATTCTTATATTAACCAAAATATAAAATGATCTAATCGGGTCTCTGATTGCCCTACCCTAGAAGTTTAATAGTGCATTTTACTCGCCATTCCACGCGCTTTAAGATGCCGCTAAGCCCAATACGCTATCTGGAATAGGAGCGACGTAAATTGAACAAACGTGATAGGATTTCGCTGAATTCT
>CAKAJE020000859.1:0-46798 GCA_916610135.2 Macropis europaea
TTGAACAAATGTGATAGAATTACGCTGAATCCTTATATTAACCAAAATATAAAATGATCTAATCGGGTCTCTGATTGCCCTATCATAGAAGTTTAATAGTGCATTTTACTCGCCATTCCACGCGCTTTAAGATGCCGCCTAGCCCAGTATGCTATCTGAAATAGGAACGACGTAAATTGAACAAATGTGATAGAATTTTTCTGAATTCTTAAATTAACCATCATATAAAACGATCTAATCTGGTCTCTGATTGCCCAACCCTAGAAGTTTAATAGTGCATTTTACGAGCCATTTCTTGCGCTTTGAGATGCAGCTTAGCCCAATACGCTATCTGAAATAGGAGCGACGTAAATTGAACAAATGTGATAGAATTTCGCTGAATTCTTATATTACCAAAATATAAAATGATCTAATCGGGTCTCTGATTGCCCTATCATACATGTTTAAGAGTGCATTTTACTCGCCATTCCACGCGCTTTGAGATGCCGCCTAGCCCAGTACGCTATCTCAAATAGGAGCGACGTAAGTTGAACAAATGTGATAGAATTACGCTGAATTCTTATATTAACCGTAATATAAAATGGTCTAATCGGATCTCCGTTTGCCTTATCCTAGAAGTTTATTAGTGCATTTTACTCGTCATTCCATGCGCTTTGAGATGCCGCTTAGCCCAATACGCTATTTGAAATAGGAGCGATGTAAATTGAACAAATGTGATAGAATTTGCTGAATTCTTAAATTAACCATAATATAAAATGATGTAATCGGGTCTCTGTTCGCCCTACCCAAGAAGTTTAATAGTACATTTCTCTCGTCATTTCATGCGCTTTGAGATGTCGCTTAGCCCAATAGCTATCTGAAATAGGAGCGACGTAAATTGAACAAATGTGATAGAATTTCCCTGAAATCTTATATTAACCGCAATATAAAATCATCTAATCGGGTCTCTGTTTGCCTTACCCTAGAAGTTTAATAGTGCATTTTACTCGCCATTCCACGCGCTTTAGGATGCCGCCTATCAGAGTACGCTATCTGAAATAGGAGCGACGTAAGTTGAACAAATGTGATAGAATAACGCTGAATTCTTATATTAACCGTAATATAAAATGGTCTAATCGGGTCTCCGTTTGCCTTATCCTAGAAGTTTAATAGTGCATTTTACTCGCCATTTCATGCGCATTGAGATGCCGCTTAGCCCAATACGCTATTTGAATTAGGAGCGATGTAAATTGAACAAATGTGATAGAATTTCGCTGAATTCTGTAATTAAACATAATATGAAATGACCTAATACGGTCTCTGTTCGCCCTACCCAAGATGTTTAATAGTTCATTTCTCTCGTCATTTCATACGCTTTGAGATGCCGCTTAGCCCAATACGCTATCTGAAATAGGAGCGACGTAAATTGAACAAATGTGATAGAATTTCCCTGAAATCTTATATTAAACAATACATAAAATGATCTAAACGGGACTCTGATTGCCCTACCATAGAAGTTTAGTAGTGAATTTTACTCGCCCTTCCACGCGCTTTAAGATGCCGCCTAGCCCAATACGCTATCTGAAATAGGAGCGACGTAAATTGAACAAATGTGATAGAATTACGCTGAATTCTTATATTAACCGTAATATAAAATGATCTAATCGGGTCTCTGTTTGCCTTATCCTAGAAGTTTAATAGTGGATTTTACTCGCCATTTCTTGCGCTTTGAGATGCCGCTTAGCCCAATACGCTATATGAAATAGGAGCGACGTAAATTGAACAAATGTGATAGAATTTCGCTGGATACTTATATTCACCAAAATATAAAATGATCTAATCGGGTGTCTGATTGCCCTACCCTAGAAGTTTAATAGTGCATTTTACTCGCCATTAGACGCGCTTTAGGATGCCGCCTATCAGAGTACGCTATCTGAAATAGGAGCGACGTAAGTAGAACAAATGTGATAGAATAACGCTGAATTCTTATATTAACCGTAATATAAAATGGTATAATCGGGTCTCCGGTTGCCTTACCCTAGAAGTTTAATAGTGCATTTTACTCGCCATTTCATGCGCATTGAGATGCCGCTTAGCCCAATACGCTATTTGAATTAGGAGCGATGTAAATTGAACAAATGTGATAGAATTTCGCTGAATTCTGTAATTAACCATAATATGAAATGACCTAATCCGGTCTCTGTTCGCCCTACCCAAGAAGTTTAATAGTGCATTTCTCTCGTCATTTCATACGCTTTGCGATGCCGCTTAGCCCAATACGCTATCTGAAATAGGAGCGACGTAAATTGAACAAATGTGATAGAATTTCCCTGAAATCTTATATTAAACAATACATAAAATGATCTAAACGGGACTCTGAATGCCCTACCATAGAAGTTTAGTAGTGCATTTTACTCGCCCTTCCACGCGCTTTAAGATGCCGCCTAGCCCAGTACACTATCTGAAATAGGAGCGACGCATGTTGAACAAATGTGATAGAATTACGCTGAATTCTTATATTAACAGTAATATAAAATGATCTAATCGGGTCTCTGTTTGCCTTACCCTAGAAGTTTAATAGTGCATTTTACTCGCCATTTCATGCGCTTTGAGATGCCGCTTAGCCCAATACGCTATCTGAAATAGGAGCGACGTAAATTGAACAAATGTGATAGAATTACGCTGAATCCTTATATTAACCAAAATATAAAATGATCTAATCGGGTCTCTGTTTGCCTTATCCTAGAAGTTTAATAGTGCATTTTACACGCTATTTCATGCGCTTTGAGATGCCGCTTCGCCCAATACGCTATCTGAAATAGGAGCGACGTAAATTGAACAAATGCGATAGAATTTCGCTGAATTCTTATATTAACCAAAATATGAAATGATCTAATCGGGTCTCTGATTGCCCTACCCTAGAAGTTTAATAGTGCATTTTACTCCCCATTTCATGCGCTTTGAGATGCCGCTTAGCCCAATACGCTATCTGAAATAGGAGCGACGTAAATTAAACAAATGTGATAGAATTTCTCTGAATTCTTATATTAACCAAAATATAAAATGATCTAACCTGGTCTCTGATTGCCCTATCATAGAAGTTTAATAGTGCATTTTACTCGCCATTCCACGCGCTTTAAGATGCCGCCTAGCCCAGTATGCTATCTGAAATAGGAACGACGTAAATTGAACAAATGTGATAGAATTTTTCTGAATTCTTAAATTAACCATCATATAAAACGATCTAATCTGGTCTCTGATTGCCCAACCCTAGAAGTTTAATAGTGCATTTTACGAGCCATTTCTTGCGCTTTGAGATGCAGCTTAGCCCAATACGCTATCTGAAATAGGAGCGACGTAAATTGAACAAATGTGATAGAATTTCGCTGAATTCTTATATTAACCAAAATATAAAATGATCTAATCGGGTCTCTGATTGCCCTATCATACATGTTTAAGAGTGCATTTTACTCGCCATTCCACGCGCTTTGAGATGCCGCCTAGCCCAGTACGCTATCTCAAATAGGAGCGACGTAAGTTGAACAAATGTGATAGAATTACGCTGAATTCTTATATTAACCGTAATATAAAATGGTCTAATCGGATCTCCGTTTGCCTTATCCTAGAAGTTTATTAGTGCATTTTACTCGTCATTCCATGCGCTTTGAGATGCCGCTTAGCCCAATACGCTATTTGAAATAGGAGCGATGTAAATTGAACAAATGTGATAGAATTTGCTGAATTCTTAAATTAACCATAATATAAAATGATGTAATCGGGTCTCTGTTCGCCCTACCCAAGAAGTTTAATAGTACATTTCTCTCGTCATTTCATGCGCTTTGAGATGTCGCTTAGCCCAATAGCTATCTGAAATAGGAGCGACGTAAATTGAACAAATGTGATAGAATTTCCCTGAAATCTTATATTAACCGCAATATAAAATCATCTAATCGGGTCTCTGTTTGCCTTACCCTAGAAGTTTAATAGTGCATTTTACTCGCCATTCCACGCGCTTTAGGATGCCGCCTATCAGAGTACGCTATCTGAAATAGGAGCGACGTAAGTTGAACAAATGTGATAGAATAACGCTGAATTCTTATATTAACCGTAATATAAAATGGTCTAATCGGGTCTCCGTTTGCCTTATCCTAGAAGTTTAATAGTGCATTTTACTCGCCATTTCATGAGCATTGAGATGCCGCTTAGCCCAATACGCTATTTGAATTAGGAGCGATGTAAATTGAACAAATGTGATAGAATTTCGCTGAATTCTGTAATTAAACATAATATGAAATGACCTAATACGGTCTCTGTTCGCCCTACCCAAGATGTTTAATAGTTCATTTCTCTCGTCATTTCATACGCTTTGAGATGCCGCTTAGCCCAATACGCTATCTGAAATAGGAGCGACGTAAATTGAACAAATGTGATAGAATTTCCCTGAAATCTTATATTAAACAATACATAAAATGATCTAAACGGGACTCTGATTGCCCTACCATAGAAGTTTAGTAGTGAATTTTACTCGCCCTTCCACGCGCTTTAAGATGCCGCCTAGCCCAATACGCTATCTGAAATAGGAGCGACGTAAATTGAACAAATGTGATAGAATTACGCTGAATTCTTATATTAACCGTAATATAAAATGATCTAATCGGGTCTCTGTTTGCCTTATCCTAGAAGTTTAATAGTGGATTTTACTCGCCATTTCTTGCGCTTTGAGATGCCGCTTAGCCCAATACGCTATCTGAAATAGGAGCGACGTAAATTGAACAAATGTGATAGAATTTCGCTGGATACTTATATTCACCAAAATATAAAATGATCTAATCGGGTGTCTGATTGCCCTACCCTAGAAGTTTAATAGTGCATTTTACTCGCCATTAGACGCGCTTTAGGATGCCGCCTATCAGAGTACGCTATCTGAAATAGGAGCGACGTAAGTAGAACAAATGTGATAGAATAACGCTGAATTCTTATATTAACCGTAATATAAAATGGTATAATCGGGTCTCCGGTTGCCTTACCCTAGAAGTTTAATAGTGCATTTTACTCGCCATTTCATGCGCATTGAGATGCCGCTTAGCCCAATACGCTATTTGAATTAGGAGCGATGTAAATTGAACAAATGTGATAGAATTTCGCTGAATTCTGTAATTAACCATAATATGAAATGACCTAATCCGGTCTCTGTTCGCCCTACCCAAGAAGTTTAATAGTGCATTTCTCTCGTCATTTCATACGCTTTGCGATGCCGCTTAGCCCAATACGCTATCTGAAATAGGAGCGACGTAAATTGAACAAATGTGATAGAATTTCCCTGAAATCTTATATTAAACAATACATAAAATGATCTAAACGGGACTCTGAATGCCCTACCTTAGAAGTTTAGTAGTGCATTTTACTCGCCCTTCCACGCGCTTTAAGATGCCGCCTAGCCCAGTACACTATCTGAAATAGGAGCGACGCATGTTGAACAAATGTGATAGAATTACGCTGAATTCTTATATTAACAGTAATATAAAATGATCTAATCGGGTCTCTGTTTGCCTTACCCTAGAAGTTTAATAGTGCATTTTACTCGCCATTTCATGCGCTTTGAGATGCCGCTTAGCCCAATACGCTATCTGAAATAGGAGCGACGTAAATTGAACAAATGTGATAGAATTACGCTGAATCCTTATATTAACCAAAATATAAAATGATCTAATCGGGTCTCTGTTTGCCTTATCCTAGAAGTTTAATAGTGCATTTTACACGCTATTTCATGCGCTTTGAGATGCCGCTTCGCCCAATACGCTATCTGAAATAGGAGCGACGTAAATTGAACAAATGCGATAGAATTTCGCTGAATTCTTATATTAACCAAAATATGAAATGATCTAATCGGGTCTCTGATTGCCCTACCCTAGAAGTTTAATAGTGCATTTTACTCCCCATTTCATGCGCTTTGAGATGCCGCTTAGCCCAATACGCTATCTGAAATAGGAGCGACGTAAATTAAACAAATGTGATAGAATTTCTCTGAATTCTTATATTAACCAAAATATAAAATGATCTAACCTGGTCTCTGATTGCCCTATCATAGAAGTTTAATAGTACATTTTACTCGCCACTCCACGCGCTTTAAGATGCCGCCTATCCGAGTACGCTATCTGAAATAGGAGGGACGTAAATTGAACAAATGTGTTAGAATTTTGCTGAATTCTTAAATTAACCATAATATAAAATGATATAATCGGGTCTCTGATTGCCCTACCCTAGAAGTTTAGTAGTGCATTTTACTCGCCATTTCATGCGCCTTGAGATGCCGCTTATCGCAATACGCTATCTGAAATAGGAGCGACGTAAATTGAACAAATGTGATAGAATTTCGCTGAATTCTTATATTAACCAAAATATAAAATGATCTAAGCGGGTCTCTGATTGCCCTATCATAGAAGCTTAATAGTGCATTTTACTCGCCATTCCACGCGCTTTAAGTTGCCGCCTAGCCCAGTACGCTATCTGAAATAGGAGCTACGTAAGTTGAACAAATGTCACAGAATTACGCTGAATTCTTATATTAACCGTAATATAAAATGATCTAATCGGGTCTCTGTTTGCCTTATCCTAGAAGTTTAATAGTGCATTTTACTCGTCAATTCATGCGCTTTGCGATGCCGCTTAGCCCAATAAGCTATCTGAAATAGGAGCGACGTAAATTGAACAAATGTGATAGAATTTCGCTGAATTGATAAATTAACCATAATATAAAATGATCTAATCGAGTCGCTGTTTGCCCTACCCTAGAAGTTTAATAGTGCATTTTACTCGTCATTCCGCGCGCTTTAAGATGCCGCTTAGCCCAATACGCTATCTGAAATAGGAGCGACGTAAATTGAACAAATGTGATAGAATTTCGCTGAATTCTTATATTAACCAAAATATAAAATGATCTAATCGGGTCTCTGATTGCCCTATCATAGAAGTTTAATAGTGCATTTTACTCGCCATTCCACGCGCTTTAAGTTGCCGCCTAGCCCAGCACGCTATCCGAAATAGGAGCTACGTAAGTTGAACAAATGTCACAGAATTACGCTGAATTCTTATATTAACCGTAATATAAAATGATCTAATCGGGTTTCTGTTTGCCTTATCCTAGAAGTTTAATAGTGCATTTTACTCGCCATTTCTTGCGCTTTGAGATGACGCTTAGCACAAGTCGCTATCTGAAATGGGAGCGACGTAAATTGAACAAATGTGATAGAATTTGGCTGAATTCTTAAATTAACCATAATATAAAATGATCTAATCGGGTCTCTGTTTGCCCCACCCTAGAAGTTTAATAGTGCATTTTACTCGCCATTTCATGCGCTTTGAGATGGCGCTTAGCCCAGTACGCTATCTGAAATAGGAGCGACGTAAATTGAACAAATGTGATAGAATTTCGCTGAATTCTTATATTAACCAAAATATAAAATGATCTAAGCGGGTCTCTGATTGCCCTATCATAGAAGTTTAATAGTGCATTTTACTCGTCATTCCGCGCGCTTTAAAATGCCGCTTAGCCCAATACGCTATCTGAAATAGGAGCGAAGTAAATTGAACAAATGTGATAGAATTTCGCTGAATTCTTATATTAACCAAAATATAAAATGATCTAATCGGGTCTCTGATTGCCCTATCATAGAAGTTTAATAGTGCATTTTACTCGCAATTCCACCCGCTTTAAGATGCCGCCTAGCCCAGTACGCCATCTGAAATAGGAGCGACGTAAATTGAACAAATGTGATAGAATTTTTCCGAATTCTTAAATTAACCATAATATAAAATGATGTAATCGGGTCTCTGTTCGCCCTACCCAAGAAGTTTAATAGTGCATTTCTCTCGTCATTTCATGCTCTTTGAGGTGCCGCTTAGCCCAATACGCTATCTGAAATAGGAGCGACGTAAATTGAACAAATGTGATAGAATTTCCCTGAAATCTTATATTAAACAAAATATAAAATGATGTAAACGGGACTCTGATTGCCCTATAATAGAAGTTTAGTAGTGCATTTTACTAGCCCTTCCACGCGCTATGAGATGCCGCCTAGCCCAGTACACTATCTGAAATAGGAGCGACGTATGTTGAACGAATGTGATAGAATTACGCTGAATTCTTATATTAACCGTAATATAAAATGATCTAATCGGGTCTCTGCTCGCCCTACCCTAGAAGATTACTAGTGCATTTCACTCGTCATTTCATGCGCTTTGAGATGCCGCATAGCCCAATAAGCTATCTGAAATAGGAGCGACGTAAATTGAACAAATGTGATAGAATTACGCTGAATTCTTATATTAACCAAAATATAAAATGATCTAATCGGCTCTCTGATTGCCCTATCATAGAAGTTTAGTAGTGCATTTTACTCGCCATTCCACGCGCTTTAAGATGCCGCCTAGCCCAGTATGCTGTCTGAAATAGGAGCGACGTAGTTGAACAAATGTGATAGAATTACGCTGAATTCTTGTATTAACCGTAATATAAAATGATCTAATCGGGTCTCTGTTTGCCTTATCCTAGAAGTTTAATAGTGCATTTTACTCGCCATTTCATGCGCATTGAGATGCCGCTTAGCCCAATACGCCATCTGAAATAGGAGCGACATAAATTGAACAAATGTGATAGAGTTTCGCTGAATTCTTAAATTAACCATAATATAAAATGATCTTATCGGATCTCTGTTTGCCCTACCCTAGAAGTTTAATAGTGCATTTTACTAGCCATTTCTTGCGCTTTGAGATGCCGCTTAGCCCAATACGCTATCTGAAATATCAGCGACGTAAATTGAACAAATGTGATAGAATTATGCTGAATTCTTATATTAACCGTAATATAAAATGATCTGATCGAGTCTCTGTTTGCCCTATCCTAGAAGTTTAGTAGTTCATTTCACTCGTCATTTCATGCGCTTTGAGATGCCGCTTAGCTCAATACGCTATCTGAAATAGGAGCGACGTAAATTGAACAAACGTGATAGGATTTCCCTGAATTCTTATATTAACCTTAATGTAAAATGATCTAATCGGTTCTCTGTTCGCCCTACCCTAGAAGTTTAATAGTGCATTTTACTCGACATTTCATGCGCTTTGAGATGCCTCTTAGCCCAATACGCTATCTGAAATAGGAGCGACGTAAATTGAACAAGTGTGATAGAATTTCGTTGAATTCTTAAGTTAACCATAATATAAAATGATCTAATCGGGTCTCTGTTTGCAATACCCTAGATGTTTGATAGTGCATTTTGCTCGCCATTTAATGCGCTTTGAGGTGCCGCTTAGCCCAATACGCTACCTGAAATAGGAGCGACGTAAATTGAACAAATGTGATAGAATTTCCCTGAAACCTTATATTAAACAAAATATAAAATGATCTAATCGGGACTCCGATTGCCCTATCATAGAAGTTTAGTACTGCATTTTACTCGCCATTCCACGCGCTTTAAGATGCCGCCTAGCCCAGTACGCTATCTGAAATAGGAATGACGTAAATTGAACAAATGTGATAGAATTTTGCTGAATTCTTAAATTAACCATGATATAAAATGATCTAATCGGGTCTCTGTTTGCCATACCCTAGATGTTTAATAGTGGATTTTATTCGCCATTTCATGCGCTTTGAGATGCCGCTTAGCCCAATACGCTATCTGGAATTGGAGCGACGTAAATTGAACAAACGTGATAGGATTTCGCTGAATTCTTATATTAACCAAAATATAAAATGATCTAATCGGGTCTCTGATTGCCCTATCATAGAAGGCTAATAGTGCATTTTACTCGCTATTCCACGCGCTTTAAGATGCCGGCTAGCCCAGTAGGCTATCTGAAATAGGAGTGACGTAAATTGAACAAATGTAATAGAATTTCCGTGAATTCTTATATTAACCTTAATGTAAAATGATCTAATCGGGTCTCTGTTCGCCCTAGCCTAGACGTTTAATAGTGCATTTTATTCGCCATTTCATGCGCTTTGAGGTGCCGCTTAGCCGAATACGCTATCTGAAATAGGAGCGACGTAAATTGATCAAATGTGATACAATTTCCCTGAAATCTTATATTAAACAAAATATAAAATGATCTAATCGGGTCTCTGATTGCCCTACCATAGAAGTGTAGTAGAGCATTTTACTCGCCATTCCACGCGCTTTAAGATGCCGCTAAGCCCAATACGCTATCTGGAATAGGAGCGACGTAAATTGAACAAACGTGATAGGATTTCGCTGAATTCTTATATTAACCAAAATATAAAATAATCTAATCGGGTCTCTGATTGCCCTACCATAGAAGGCTAATAGTGCATTTTACTCGCTATTCCACGCGCTTTAAGGTGCCGGCTAGCCCAGGAGGCTATCTGAAATAGGAGTGACGTAAATTGAACAAATGTGATAGAATTACTCTTAATTCTTTTATTAACCATAATGTAATATGATCTAATCGGGTCTCTGTTTGCCATACCCTAGAAGTTTAATAGTGGATTTTGCTCGCCATTTCATGCGCATTGACATGCCGCATAGCCCAATAAGCTATCTGAAATAGGAGCGACGTAAATTGAACAAATGTGATAGAATTACGCTGAATTCTTATATAAACCAAAATATAAAATGATCTAATCGGCTCTCTGATTGCCCTATCATAGAAGTTTAGTAGTGCATTTTACTCGCCATTCCACGCGCTTTAAGATGCCGCTAAGCCCAATACGCTATCTGGAATAGGAGCGACGTAAATTGAACAAACGTGATAGGATTTCGCTGAATTCTTATATTAACCAAAATATAAAATGATCTAATCGGGTCTCTGATTGCCCTACCATAGAAGGCTAATAGTGCATTTTACTCGCTATTCCACGCGCTTTAAGGTGCCGGCTAGCCCAGGAGGCTATCTGAAATAGGAGTGACGTAAATTGAACAAATGTGATAGAATTACTCTTAATTCTTTTATTAACCATAATGTAATATGATCTAATCGGGTCTCTGTTTGCCATACCCTAGAAGTTTAATAGTGGATTTTGCTCGCCATTTCATGCGCATTGACATGCCGCATAGCCCAGTACGCTATCTGAAATAGGAGCGACGTAAGTTGAACAAAAGTGGTAGAATTTCGCTGAATCCTTATATTAACCAAAATATAAAATGATCTAATCGGGTCTCTGATTGCCCTATCATAGAAGTGTAACAGTGCATTTTACTCGTCATTTCATGGGCTTTGAGATGCCGCTTTGCCCAATACGCTATCTGAAATAGAAGCGACGTAAATTGAACGAATGTGATAGAATTTCGCTGAATTCTTAAATTAACCATAATATAAAATGATCTAATCGGGTCTCTGTTCGCCCTATCATAGAACTTTAATAGTGCATTTTACTCGCCCTTCCACGCGCTTTAAGATGCCGCCTAGCCCAGTACGCTATCTAAAATAGGAGCGACGTAAATTGAACAAACGTGATAGGATTTCGCTGAATTCTTAAATTAACTATAATATAAAATGATCTAATCGGGTCACTGATCGCCCTATCATAGAAGTTTAATAGTGCATTTTACTCGACATTCCACGCGCTTTAAGTTGCCGCCTAGCCCAGTACGCTATCTGAAATAGGAGCGACGTAAATTGAACAAATGTGATAGAATTTTGCTGAATTCTTAAATTAACCATAATATAAAATGATCTAATCGGGCCTCTGTTTGCCCTAGTCTAGAAGTTTAATAGTGCATTTTACTCGCCATTTCATTCGCATTGAGATGCCGCTTAGCCCAATACGCTATCTGAAATAGGAGCGACGTAAATTGAACAAATTTGATAGAATTTCCCTGAATTCTTAAATTAACCATAATATACAATGATCTAATCGGGTCTCTGTTCGCCCTAGCCTAGACGTTTAATAGTGCATTTTATTCGCCATTTCATGCGCTTTGAGATGCCGCTTAGCCCAATACGCTATCTGAAATAGGAGTGACGTAAATTCAACAAATGTGATAGAATTACGCTTAATTCTTATATTAACCATAATATAAAATGTTCTAATCGTGTCTCTCTTTCCCTTACCCTAGAAGTTTAACAGTGCACTTCACTCGCCATTTCATGCGCTTTGAGATGCCGCTTAGCCCAATACGCTACCTGAAATAGGAGCGACGTAAATTGAACAAATGTGATAGAATTTCGCTGAATTCTTATATTAACCAAAATATAAAATGATCTAATCGGGTCTCTGATAGCCCTATCATAGAAGTTTAATAGTGCATTTTACTCGCCATTCCACGCGCTTTAAGATGCCGCCTAGCCCAGTATGCTGTCTGAAATAGGAGCGACGTAGTTGAACAAATGTGATAGAATTACGCTGAATTCTTGTATTAACCGTAATATAAAATGATCTAATCGGGTCTCTGTTTGCCTTATCCTAGAAGTTTAATAGTGCATTTTACTCGCCATTTCATGCGCATTGAGATGCCGCTTAGCCCAATACGCCATCTGAAATAGGAGCGACATAAATTGAACAAATGTGATAGAGTTTCGCTGAATTCTTAAATTAACCATAATATAAAATGATCTTATCGGATCTCTGTTTGCCCTACCCTAGAAGTTTAATAGTGCATTTTACTAGCCATTTCTTGCGCTTTGAGATGCCGCTTAGCCCAATACGCTATCTGAAATATCAGCGACGTAAATTGAACAAATGTGATAGAATTACGCTGAATTCTTATATTAACCGTAATATAAAATGATCTGATCGGGTCTCCGTTTGCCTTATCCTAGAAGTTTATTAGTGCATTTTACTCGTCATTCCATGCGCTTTGAGATGCCGCTTAGCCCAATACGCTATCTGAAATAGGAGCGATGTAAATTGAACAAATGTGATAGAATTTTGCTGAATTCTTAAATTAACCATAATATAAAATGATGTAATCGGGTCCCTGTTCGCCCTACCCAAGAAGTTTAATAGTACATTTCTCTCGTCATTTCATGCGCTTTGAGATGTCGCTTAGCCCAATAGCTATCTGAAATAGGAGCGACGTAAATTGAACAAATGTGATAGAATTTTGCTGAATTCTTATATTAACCGTAATATAAAATGATCTGATCGGGTCTCTGCTTGCCCCACCCTAGAAGTTTAATAGTGCATTTTACTCGCACTTTCGTGCGCTGCGAGATGCCGCTTAGCCGAATACGCTATCTGAAATAGGAGCGACGTAAATTGAACAAATGTGATAGAATTTCGCTGAATTCTTAAATTAACCATAATATAAAATGATCTAATGGGGTCTCTGTTTGCGCTACCCTAGAAGTTTAATAGTGCATTTTACTCGCCATTTCTTGCGCTTTGAGATGCCGCTTAGCACAAGTCGCTATCTGAAATAGGAGCGATGTAAACTGAACAAATGTGATAGAATTTCGCTGAATTCTTATATTAACCAAAATATAAAATGATCTAATCCGGTCTCTGTTTGCCCTACCCTAGAAGTTTAATAGTGCATTTTACGAGCCATTTCTTGCGCTTTGCGATGCAGCTTAGCCCAATACGCTATCTGAAATAGGAGCGACGTTAATTGAACAAATGTGATAGAATTTCGCTGAATTCTTATTTTAACATTAATGTAAAATGATCTAATCGGGTCTTTGTTCGCCCTACCCTAGAAGTTTAACAGTGCATTTCACTCGTCTTTCATGCGCTCTGAGTTGCCGCTTAGCCCAATAAGCTATCTGAAATAGGAGCGACGTAAATTGAACAAATGTGATAGAACTTCGCTGAATTCTTATATTAACCGTAATATAAAATGATCTGATCGGGTCTCTGCTTGCCCCACCCTAGAAGTTTAATAGTGCATTTTACTCGCCATTTCGTTCGCTTTGAGATGCCGCTTAGCCCAATACGCTGTCTGAAATAGGAGCGACGTAAATTGAACAAATGTGATAGAATTTCGCTGGATACTTATATTAACCAAAATATAAAATGAATTAATCCGGTCTCTGATTGCCCTATCATAGAAGTTTAATAGTGCATTTTACTCGCCATTCCACGCGGTTTAAGCTGCCGCCTAGCCCAGTACGCTATCTGAAATAGGAGTTACGTAACTTGAACAAATGTGACAGAATTACGCTGAATTCTTATATTGACCGTAATATAAAATGATCTAATCGGGTCTCTGTTTGCCTTATCCTAGAAGTTTAATAGTGGATTTTACTCGCCATTTCTTACGCTTTGAGATGCCGCTTAGCCCAATACGCTATCTGAAATAGGAGCGACGTAAATTGAACAAATGTGATAGAATTTCGCTGGATTCTTATATTAACCAAAATATAAAATGATCTAATCGGGTGTCTGATTGCCCTACCCTAGAAGTTTAATAGTGCATTTTACTCGCCATTCCACGCGCTTTAGGATGCCGCCTATCAGAGTACGCTATCTGAAATAGGAGCGACGTAAGTTGAACAAATGTGATAGAATAACGCTGAATTCTTATATTAACCGTAATATAAAATGGTCTAATCGGGTCTCCGGTTGCCTTATCCTAGAAGTTTAATAGTGCATTTTACTCGCCATTTCATGCGCATTGAGATGCCGCTTAGCCCAATACGCTATTTGAATTAGGAGCGATGTAAATTGAACAAATGTGATAGAATTTCGCTGAATTCTGTAATTAACCATAATATGAAATGACCTAATCCGGTCTCTGTTCGCCCTACCCAAGAAGTTTAATAGTGCATTTTACGAGCCATTTCTTGCGCTTTGAGATGCAGCTTAGCCCAATACGCTATCTGAAATAGGAGCGACGTAAATTGAACAAATGTGATAGAATTTCGCTGAATTCTTATATTAACCGTAATATAAAATGGTCTAATCGGATCTCCGTTTGCCTTATCCTAGAAGTTTATTAGTGCATTTTACTCGTCATTCCATGCGCTTTGAGATGCCGCTTAGCCCAATACGCTATCTGAAATAGGAGCGATGTAAATTGAACAAATGTGATAGAATTTTGCTGAATTCTTAAATTAACCATAATATAAAATGTTGTAATCGGGTCTCTGTTCGCCCTACCCAAGAAGTTTAATAGTACATTTCTCTCGTCATTTCATGCGCTTTGAGATGTCGCTTAGCCCAATAGCTATCTGAAATAGGAGCGACGTTAGTTGAACAAATGTGATAGAATTACGCTGAATTCTTATATTAACCGTAATATAAAATGATCTATTCGGGTCTCTGTTCGCCCTACCCTTGAAGTTTAATAGTGCATTTCACTCGCCATTCCATGCGCTTTGAGATGACGCTTAGCCCAATACGCTATCTGAAATAGGAGCGACGTAAATTGAACAAATGTGATAGAATTTCGCTGGATTCTTATATTAACCAAAATATAAAATGATCTAATCGGGTGTCTGATTGCCCTACCCTAGAAGTTTAATAGTGCATTTTACTCACCATTCCACGCGCTTTAAGATGCCGCCTATCCGAGTACGCTATCTGAAATAGGAGCGACGTAAATTGAACAAATGTGATAGAATTTCGCTGAATTCTTATATTAACCAAAATATAAAATGATGTAATCGGGTCTCTGATTGCCCTATCATAGAAGTTTAATAGTGCATTTTACTCGCCATTCCACGCGCTTTAAGATGCCGCCTAGCCCATTATGCTATCTGAAATAGGAACGACGTAAATTGAACAAATGTGATAGAATTTTTCTGAATTCTTAAATTAACCATAATATAAAACGATCTAATCTGGTCTCTGATTGCCCTACCCTAGAAGTTTAATAGTGCATTTTACGAGCCATTTCTTGCGCTTTGAGATGCAGCTTAGCCCAATACGCTATCTGAAATAGGAGCGACGTAAATTGAACAAATGTGATAGAATTTCGCTGAATTCTTATATTAACCGTAATATAAAATGGTCTAATCGGATCTCCGTTTGCCTTATCCTAGAAGTTTATTAGTGCATTTTACTCGTCATTCCATGCGCTTTGAGATGCCGCTTAGCCCAATACGCTATCTGAAATAGGAGCGATGTAAATTGAACAAATGTGATAGAATTTGCTGAATTCTTAAATTAACCATAATATAAAATGATGTAATCGGGTCTCTGTTCGCCCTACCCAAGAAGTTTAATAGTACATTTCTCTCGTCATTTCATGCGCTTTGAGATGTCGCTTAGCCCAATAGCTATCTGAAATAGGAGCGATGTAAATTGAACAAATGTGATAGAATTTGCTGAATTCTTAAATTAACCATAATATAAAATGATGTAATCGGGTCCCTGTTCGCCCTACCCAAGAAGTTTAATAGTACATTTCTCTCGTCATTTCATGCGCTTTGAGATGTCGCTTAGCCCAATAGCTATCTGAAATAGGAGCGACGTAAATTGAACAAATGTGATAGAATTTTGCTGAATTCTTATATTAACCGTAATATAAAATGATCTGATCGGGTCTCTGCTTGCCCCACCCTAGAAGTTTAATAGTGCATTTTACTCGCACTTTCGTGCGCTGCGAGATGCCGCTTAGCCGAATACGCTATCTGAAATAGGAGCGACGTAAATTGAACAAATGTGATAGAATTTCGCTGAATTCTTAAATTAACCATAATATAAAATGATCTAATGGGGTCTCTGTTTGCCCTACCCTAGAAGTTTAATAGTGCATTTTACTCGCCATTTCTTGCGCTTTGAGATGCCGCTTAGCACAAGTCGCTATCTGAAATAGGAGCGATGTAAACTGAACAAATGTGATAGAATTTCGCTGAATTCTTATATTAACCAAAATATAAAATGATCTAATCCGGTCTCTGTTTGCCCTACCCTAGAAGTTTAATAGTGCATTTTACGAGCCATTTCTTGCGCTTTGCGATGCAGCTTAGCCCAATACGCTATCTGAAATAGGAGCGACGTTAATTGAACAAATGTGATAGAATTTCGCTGAATTCTTATTTTAACATTAATGTAAAATGATCTAATCGGGTCTTTGTTCGCCCTACCCTAGAAGTTTAACAGTGCATTTCACTCGTCTTTCATGCGCTCTGAGTTGCCGCTTAGCCCAATAAGCTATCTGAAATAGGAGCGACGTAAATTGAACAAATGTGATAGAACTTCGCTGAATTCTTATATTAACCGTAATATAAAATGATCTGATCGGGTCTCTGCTTGCCCCACCCTAGAAGTTTAATAGTGCATTTTACTCGCCATTTCGTGCGCTTTGAGATGCCGCTTAGCCCAATACGCTGTCTGAAATAGGAGCGACGTAAATTGAACAAATGTGATAGAATTTCGCTGGATACTTATATTAACCAAAATATAAAATGAACTAATCCGGTCTCTGATTGCCCTATCATAGAAGTTTAATAGTGCATTTTACTCGCCATTCCACGCGGTTTAAGCTGCCGCCTAGCCCAGTACGCTATCTGAAATAGGAGTTACGTAACTTGAACAAATGTGACAGAATTACGCTGAATTCTTATATTAACAGTAATATAAAATGATCTAATCGGGTCTCTGTTTGCCTTATCCTAGAAGTTTAATAGTGGATTTTACTCGCCATTTCTTGCGCTTTGAGATGCCGCTTAGCCCAATACGCTATCTGAAATAGGAGCGACGTAAATTGAACAAATGTGATAGAATTTCGCTGGATTCTTATATTAACCAAAATATAAAATGATCTAATCGGGTGTCTGATTGCCCTACCCTAGAAGTTTAATAGTGCATTTTACTCGCCATTCCACGCGCTTTAGGATGCCGCCTATCAGAGTACGCTATCTGAAATAGGAGCGACGTAAGTTGAACAAATGTGATAGAATAACGCTGAATTTTTATATTAACCGTAATATAAAATGGTCTAATCGGGTCTCCGGTTGCCTTATCCTAGAAGTTTAATAGTGCATTTTACTCGCCATTTCATGCGCATTGAGATGCCGCTTAGCCCAATACGCTATTTGAATTAGGAGCGATGTAAATTGAACAAATGTGATAGAATTTCGCTGAATTCTGTAATTAACCATAATATGAAATGACCTAATCCGGTCTCTGTTCGCCCTACCCAAGAAGTTTAATAGTGCATTTCCCTCGACATTTCATACGCTTTGAGATGCCGCTTAGCCCAATACGCTATCTGAAATAGGAGCGACGTAAATTGAACAAATGTGATAGAATTACGCTGAATCCTTATATTAACCAAAATATAAAATGATCTAATCGGGTCTCTGATTGCCCTATCATAGAAGTTTAATAGTGCATTTTACTCGCCATTCCAGGCGCTCTATGATGCCGCCTAGCCCATTATGCTATCTGAAATAGGAACGACGTAAATTGAACAAATGTGATAGAATTTTTCTGAATTCTTAAATTAACCATAATATAAAACGATCTAATCTGGTCTCTGATTGCCCTACCCTAGAAGTTTAATAGTGCATTTTACGAGCCATTTCTTGCGCTTTGAGATGCAGCTTAGCCCAATACGCTATCTGAAATAGGAGCGACGTAAATTGAACAAATGTGATAGAATTTCGCTGAATTCTTATATTAACCGTAATATAAAATGGTCTAATCGGATCTCCGTTTGCCTTATCCTAGAAGTTTATTAGTGCATTTTACTCGTCATTCCATGCGCTTTGAGATGCCGCTTAGCCCAATACGCTATCTGAAATAGGAGCGATGTAAATTCAACAAATGTGATAGAATTTTGCTGAATTCTTAAATTAACCATAATATAAAATGATGTAATCGGGTCTCTGTTCGCCCTACCCAAGAAGTTTAATAGTACATTTCTCTCGTCATTTCATGCGCTTTGAGATGTCGCTTAGCCCAATAGCTATCTGAAATAGGAGCGACGTAAATTGAACAAATGTGATAGAATTTCCCTGAAATCTTATATTAACCGTAATATAAAATCATCTAATCGATTCTCTGTTTGCCTTACCCTAGAAGTTTAATAGTGCATTTTACTCGCCATTTCATGCGCTTTGAGATGCCGCTTAGCCCAATATGCTATCTGATATAGGAGCGACGTAAATTGAACAAATGTGATAGAATTACGCTGAATTCTTATATTAACCAAAATATAAAATGATCTAATCGGGTCTCTGATTGCCCTATCATAGAAGATTAATAGTGCACTTTACTCGCCATTCCACGCGCTTTAAGATGCCGCCTAGCCCAGTATGCTATCTGAAATAGGAACGACGTAAATTGAACAAATGTGATAGAATTTTGCTGAATTCTTAAATTAACCATAATATAAAATGATCTAATCGGGTCTCTGATTGCCCTACCCTAGAAGTTTAATAGTGCATTTTACTCGCCATTTAATGCGCTTTGAGATGCCGCTTAGCCCAATAAGCTATCTGAAATAGGAGCGACGTAAATTGAACAAATGTGATAGAAGTTCCCTGAATACTTATATTAACCTTAATGTAAAATGATCTAATCGGGTCTCTGTTCGCCCTGCCCTAGAAGTTTAATAGTGCATTTTACTCGCCATTTCTTGCGCTTTGAGATGCCGCTTAGCCCAATACGCTATCTGAAATAGGAGCGACGTAAATTGAACAAATGTGATAGAATTTCCCTGAAATGTTATAGTAAACAAAATATAAAATGATCTATTCGAAACTCTGATTGCCCTATCATAGAAGTTTAGTAGTGAATTTTACTCGCCATTCCACGCGCTTTAAGATGCCGCCTATCCCAGTATGCTATCTGAAATAGGAACGACGTAAATTGAACAAATCTGATAGAATTTTTCTGAATTGTTAAATTAACCATAATATAAAATGATCTAATCTGGTCTCTGATTGCCCTACCCTAGAAGTTTAATAGTGCATTTTACGAGCCATTTCTTGCGCTTTGAGATGCAGCTTAGCCCAATACGCTATCTGAAATAGGAGCGACGTAAATTGAACAAATGTGATAGAATTTCGCTGAATTCTTATATTAACCAAAATATAAAATGATCCAATCGGGTCTCTGATTGCCCTATCATAGATGTTTAAGAGTGCATTTTACTCGCCATTCCACGCGCTTTGAGATGCCGCCTAGCCCAGTACGCTATCTGAAATAGGAGCGACGTAAGTTGAACAAATGTGTTAGAATTACGCTGAATTCTTATATTAACCGTAATATAAAATGGTCTAATCGGATCTCCGTTTGCCTTATCCTAGAAGTTTATTAGTGCATTTTACTCGTCATTCCATGCGCTTTGAGATGCCGCTTAGCCCAATACGCTATCTGAAATAGGAGCGATGTAAATTGAACAAATGTGATAGAATTTTGCTGAATTCTTAAATTAACAATAATATAAAATGATGTAATCGGATCTCTGTTCGCCCTACCCAAGAAGTTTAATAGTACATTTCTCTCGTCATTTCATGCGCTTTGAGATGTCGCTTAGCCCAATAGCTATCTGAAATAGGAGCGACGTAAATTGAACAAATGTGATAGAATTTCCCTGAAATCTTATATTAACCGCAATATAAAATCATCTAATCGGGTCTCTGTTTGCCTTACCCTAGAAGTTTAATAGCGCATTTTACTCGCCATTTCATGCGCTTTGAGATGCCGCTTAGCCCAATATGCTATCTGATATAGGAGCGACGTAAATTGAACAAATGTGATAGAATTACGCTGAATTCTTATATTAACTAAAATATAAAATGATCTAATCCGGTCTCTGTTTGCCCTACCCTAGAAGTTTAATAGTGCATTTTACGAGCCATTTCTTGCGCTTTGAGATGCAGCTTAGCCCAATACGCTATCTGAAATAGGAGCGACGTAAATTGAACAAATGTGATAGAATTTCGCTGAATACTTATTTTAACCTTAATGTAAAATGATCTAATCGGGTCTTTGTTCGCCCTACCCTAGAAGTTTAACAGTGCATTTCACACGTCTTTCATGCGCTCTGAGTTGCCGCTTAGCCCAATAAGCTATCTGAAATAGGAGCGACGTAAATTGAACAAATGTGATAGAACTTCGCTGAATTCTTATATTAACCGTAATATAAAATGATCTGATCGGGTCTCTGCTTGCCCCACCCTAGAAGTTTAATAGTGCATTTTACTCGCCCTTTCGTGCGCTGCGAGATGCCGCTTAGCCCAATACGCTATCTGACATAGGCGCGACGTAAATTGAACAAATGTGATAGAATTTCGCTGAATTCTTAAATTAACCATAATATAAAATGATCTAATGGGGTCTCTGTTTGCCCTACCCTAGAAGTTTAATAGTGCATTTTACTCGCCATTTCTTGCGCTTTGAGATGCCGCTTAGCACAAGTCGCTATCTGAAATAGGAGCGATGTAAATTGAACAAATGTGATAGAACTTCGCTGAATTCTTATATTAACCGTAATATAAAATGATCTGATCGGGTCTCTGCTTGCCCCACCCTAGAAGTTTAATAGTGCATTTTACTCGCCATTTCGTGCGCTTTGAGATGCCGCTTAGCCCAATACGCTGTCTGAAATAGGAGCGACGTAAATTGAACAAATGTGATAGAATTTCGCTGGATTCTTATATTAACCAAAATATAAAATGAACTAATCGGGTCTCTGATTGCCCTATCATAGAAGTTTAATAGTGCATTTTACTCGCCATTCCACGCGGTTTAAGCTGCCGCCTAGCCCAGTACGCTATCTGAAATAGGAGCTACGTAACTTGAACAAATGTGACAGAATTACGCTGAATTCTTATATTAACCGTAATATAAAATGATCTAATCGGGTCTGTGTTTGCCTTATCCTAGAAGTTTAATAGTGGATTTTACTCGCCATTTCTTGCGCTTTGAGATGCCGCTTAGCCCAATACGCTATCTGAAATAGGAGCGACGTAAATTGAACAAATGTGATAGAATTTCGCTGGATTCTTATATTAACCAAAATATAAAATGATCTAAACGGGACTCTGAATGCCCTACCATAGAAGTTTAGTAGTGCATTTTACTCGCCCTTCCACGCGCTTTAAGATGCCGCCTAGCCCAGTACACTATCTGAAATAGGAGCGACGCATGTTGAACAAATGTGATAGAATTACGCTGAATCCTTATATTAACCAAAATATAAAATGATCTAATCAGGTCTCTGATTGCCCTATCATAGAAGTTTAATAGTGCATTTTACTCGCCATTCCACGCGCTTTAAGATGCCGCCAGCCCAGTATGCTATCTGAAATAGGAACGACGTAAATTGAACAAATGTGATAGAATTTTTCTGAATTCTTAAATTAACCATAATATAAAGCGATCTAATCTGGTCTCTGATTGCCCAACCCTAGAAGTTTAATAGTGCATTTTACGAGCCATTTCTTGCGCTTTGAGATGCAGCTTAGCCCAATACGCTATCTCAAATAGGAGCGACGTAAGTTGAACAAATGTGATAGAATTACGCTGAATTCTTATATTAACCGTAATATAAAATGGTCTAATCGGATCTCCGTTTGCCTTATCCTAGAAGTTTATTAGTGCATTTTACTCGTCATTCCATGCGCTTTGAGATGCCGCTTAGCCCAATACGCTATTTGAAATAGGAGCGATGTAAATTGAACAAATGTGATAGAATTTGCTGAATTCTTAAATTAACCATAATATAAAATGATGTAATCGGGTCTCTGTTCGCCCTACCCAAGAAGTTTAATAGTACATTTCTCTCGTCATTTCATGCGCTTTGAGATGTCGCTTAGCCCAATAGCTATCTGAAATAGGAGCGACGTAAATTGAACAAATGTGATAGAATTTCCCTGAAATCTTATATTAACCGCAATATAAAATCATCTAATCGGGTCTCTGTTTGCCTTACCCTAGAAGTTTAGTAGTGCATTTTACTCGCCATTCCACGCGCTTTAGGATGCCGCCTATCAGAGTACGCTATCTGAAATAGGAGCGACGTAAGTTGAACAAATGTGATAGAATAACGCTGAATTCTTATATTAACCGTAATATAAAATGGTCTAATCGGGTCTCCGTTTGCCTTATCCTAGAAGTTTAATAGTGCATTTTACTCGCCATTTCATGCGCATTGAGATGCCGCTTAGCCCAATACGCTATTTGAATTAGGAGCGATGTAAATTGAACAAATGTGATAGAATTTCGCTGAATTCTGTAATTAAACATAATATGAAATGACCTAATACGGTCTCTGTTCGCCCTACCCAAGATGTTTAATAGTTCATTTCTCTCGTCATTTCATACGCTTTGAGATGCCGCTTAGCCCAATACGCTATCTGAAATAGGAGCGACGTAAATTGAACAAATGTGATAGAATTTCCCTGAAATCTTATATTAAACAATACATAAAATGATCTAAACGGGACTCTGATTGCCCTACCATAGAAGTTTAGTAGTGAATTTTACTCGCCCTTCCACGCGCTTTAAGATGCCGCCTAGCCCAATACGCTATCTGAAATAGGAGCGACGTAAATTGAACAAATGTGATAGAATTACGCTGAATTCTTATATTAACCGTAATATAAAATGATCTAATCGGGTCTCTGTTTGCCTTATCCTAGAAGTTTAATAGTGGATTTTACTCGCCATTTCTTGCGCTTTGAGATGCCGCTTAGCCCAATACGCTATATGAAATAGGAGCGACGTAAATTGAACAAATGTGATAGAATTTCGCTGGATACTTATATTCACCAAAATATAAAATGATCTAATCGGGTGTCTGATTGCCCTACCCTAGAAGTTTAATAGTGCATTTTACTCGCCATTCCACGCGCTTTAGGATGCCGCCTATCAGAGTACGCTATCTGAAATAGGAGCGACGTAAGTAGAACAAATGTGATAGAATAACGCTGAATTCTTATATTAACCGTAATATAAAATGGTATAATCGGGTCTACGGTTGCCTTACCCTAGAAGTTTAATAGTGCATTTTACTCGCCATTTCATGCGCATTGAGATGCCGCTTAGCCCAATACGCTATTTGAATTAGGAGCGATGTAAATTGAACAAATGTGATAGAATTTCGCTGAATTCTGTAATTAACCATAATATGAAATGACCTAATCCGGTCTCTGTTCGCCCTACCCAAGAAGTTTAATAGTGCATTTCTCTCGTCATTTCATACGCTTTGCGATGCCGCTTAGCCCAATACGCTATCTGAAATAGGAGCGACGTAAATTGAACAAATGTGATAGAATTTCCCTGAAATCTTATATTAAACAATACATAAAATGATCTAAACGGGACTCTGAATGCCCTACCTTAGAAGTTTAGTAGTGCATTTTACTCGCCCTTCCACGCGCTTTAAGATGCCGCCTAGCCCAGTACACTATCTGAAATAGGAGCGACGCATGTTGAACAAATGTGATAGAATTACGCTGAATTCTTATATTAACAGTAATATAAAATGATCTAATCGGGTCTCTGTTTGCCTTACATAGAAGTTTAATAGTGCATTTTACTCGCCATTTCATGCGCTTTGAGATGCCGCTTAGCCCAATACGCTATCTGAAATAGGAGCGACGTAAATTGAACAAATGTGATAGAATTACGCTGAATCCTTATATTAACCAAAATATAAAATGATCTAATCGGGTCTCTGTTTGCCTTATCCTAGAAGTTTAATAGTGCATTTTACACGCCATTTCATGCGCTTTGAGATGCCGCTTAGCCCAATACGCTATCTGAAATAGGAGCGACGTAAATTGAACAAATGCGATAGAATTTCGCTGAATTCTTATATTAACCAAAATATGAAATGATCTAATCGGGTCTCTGATTGCCCTACCCTAGAAGTTTAATAGTGCATTTTACTCCCCATTTCATGCGCTTTGAGATGCCGCTTAGCCCAATACGCTATCTGAAATAGGAGCGACGTAAATTAAACAAATGTGATAGAATTTCTCTGAATTCTTATATTAACCAAAATATAAAATGATCTAACCTGGTCTCTGATTGCCCTATCATAGAAGTTTAATAGTACATTTTACTCGCCACTCCACGCGCTTTAAGATGCCGCCTATCCGAGTACGCTATCTGAAATAGGAGGGACGTAAATTGAACAAATGTGTTAGAATTTTGCTGAATTCTTAAATTAACCATAATATAAAATGATATAATCGGGTCTCTGATTGCCCTACGCTAGAAGTTTAGTAGTGCATTTTACTCGCCATTTCATGCGCCGTGAGATGCCGCTTATCCCAATACGCTATCTGAAATAGGAGCGACGTAAATTGAACAAATGTGATAGAATTTCGCTGAATTCTTATATTAACCAAAATATAAAATGATCTAAGCGGGTCTCTGATTGCCCTATCATAGAAGCTTAATAGTGCATTTTACTCGCCATTCCACGCGCTTTAAGTTGCCGCCTAGCCCGGTACGCTATCTGAAATAGGAGCTACGTAAGTTGAACAAATGTCACAGAATTACGCTGAATTCTTATATTAACCGTAATATAAAATGATCTAATCGGGTCTCTGTTTGCCTTATCCTAGAAGTTTAATAGTGCATTTTACTCGTCAATTCATGCGCTTTGCGATGCCGCTTAGCCCAATAAGCTATCTGAAATAGGAGCGACGTAAATTGAACAAATGTGATAGAATTTCGCTGAATTCTTAAATTAACCATAATATAAAATGATCTAATCGGGTCTCTGTTTGCCCTACCCTAGAAGTTTAATAGTGCATTTTACTCGCCATTTCATGCGCTTTGAGATGGCGCTTAGCCCAGTACGCTATCTGAAATAGGAGCGACGTAAATTGAACAAATGTGATAGAATTTCGCTGAATTCTTATATTAACCAAAATATAAAATGATCTAAGCGGGTCTCTGATTGCCCTATCATAGAAGTTTAATAGTGCATTTTACTCGTCATTCCGCGCGCTTTAAGATGCCGCTTAGCCCAATACGCTATCTGAAATAGGAGCGACGTAAATTGAACAAATGTGATAGAATTTCGCTGAATTCTTATATTAACCAAAATATAAAATGATCTAATCGGGTCTCTGATTGCCCTATCATAGAAGTTTAATAGTGCATTTTACTCGCAATTCCACGCGCTTTAAGATGCCGCCTAGCCCAGTACGCCATCTGAAATAGGAGCGACGTAAATTGAACAAATGTGATAGAATTTTTCCGAATTCTTAAATTAACCATAATATAAAATGATGTAATCGGGTCTCTGTCTGCCCTACCCTAGAAGTTTAACAGTGCATTTTGCTCGCCATTTCATGCGCTTTGAGATGCCGCTTAGCTCAATACGCTATCTGAAATAGGAGCGACGTAAATTGAACAAATGTGATAGAATTATGCTGAATTCTTATATTAACCGTAATATAAAATGATCTGATCGGGTCTCTGTTTGCCCTATCCTAGAAGTTTAGTAGTTCATTTCACTCGTCATTTCATGCGCTTTGAGATGCCGCTTAGCCCAATAAGCTATCTGAAATAGGAGCGACGTAAATTATAACAAATGTGATAGAATTTTTCTGAATTCTTAAATAAACCATAATATGAAATGATCTAATCGGGTCTCTGTCTGCCCTACCCTAGAAGTTTAACAGTGCATTTTGCTCGCCATTTCATGCGCTTTGAGATGCCGCTTAGCTCAATACGCTATCTGAAATAGGAGCGACGTAAATTGAACAAACGTGATAGGATTTCCCTGAATTCTTATATTAACCTTAATGTAAAATGATCTAATCGGTTCTCTGTTCGCCCTACCCTAGAAGTTTAATAGTGCCTTTCACTCGTCATTTCATGCGCTTTGAGATGCCGCTTAGCCCAATACGCTATCTGAAATAGTAGCGACGTATATTCAACAAACGTGATAGAATTTCCCTGAATTCTTATATTAACCTTAATGTAAAATGATCTAATCGGTTCTCTGTTCGCCCTACCCTAGAAGTTTAATAGTGCATTTTACTCGACATTTCATGCGCTTTGAGATGCCTCTTAGCCCAATACGCTATCTGAAATAGGAGCGACGTAAATTGAACAAGTGTGATAGAATTTCGTTGAATTCTTAAGTTAACCATAATATAAAATGATCTAATCGGGTCTCTGTTTGCAATACCCTAGATGTTTGATGGTGCATTTTGCTCGCCATTTAATGCGCTTTGAGATGCCGCTTAGCCCAATACGCTATCTGAAATAGGAGCGACGTAAATTGAACAAATGTGATAGAATTTCCCTGAAACCTTATATTAAACAAAATATAAAATGATCTAATCGGGACTCCGATTGCCCTATCATAGAAGTTTAGTACTGCATTTTACTCGCCATTCCACGCGCTTTAAGATGCCGCCTAGCCCAGTACGCTATCTGAAATAGGAATGACGTAAATTGAACAAATGTGATAGAATTTTGCTGAATTCTTAAATTAACCATGATATAAAATGATCTAATCGGGTCTCTGTTTGCCATACCCTAGAAGTTTAATAGTGGATTTCATTCGCCATTTCATGCGCTTTGAGATGCCGCTTAGCCCAATACGCTATCTGGAATTGGAGCGACGTAAATTGAACAAACGTGATAGGATTTCGCTTAATTCTTATATTAACCAAAATATAAAATGACCTAAGCGGGTCTCTGATTGCCCTATCATAGAAGCTTAATAGTGCATTTTACTCGCCATTCCACGCGCTTTAAGTTGCCGCTAAGCCCAATACGCTATCTGGAATAGGAGCGACGTAAATTGAACAAACGTGATAGGATTTCGCTGAATTCTTATATTAACCAAAATATAAAATGATCTAATCGGGTCTCTGATTGCCCTACCATAGAAGGCTAATAGTGCATTTTACTCGCTATTCCACGCGCTTTAAGGTGCCGGCTAGCCCAGTAGGCTATCTGAAATAGGAGTGACGTAAATTGAACAAATGTGATAGAATTACTCTTAATTCTTTTATTAACCATAATGTAATATGATCTAATCGGGTCTCTGTTCGCCCTAGCCTAGACGTTTAATAGTGCATTTTATTCGCCATTTCATGCGCTTTGAGATGCCGCTTAGCCCAATACGCTATCTGAAATAGGAGTGACGTAAATTCAACAAATGTGATAGAATTACGCTTAATTCTTATATTAACCATAATATAAAATGTTCTAATCGGGTCTCTCTTTCCCTTACCCTAGAAGTTTAACAGTGCACTTCACTCGCCATTTCATGCGCTTTGAGATGCCGCTTAGCCCAATACGCTACCTGAAATAGGAGCGACGTAAATTGAACAAATGTGATAGAATTTCGCTGAATTCTTATATTAACCAAAATATAAAATGATCTAATCGGGTCTCTGATAGCCCTATCATAGAAGTTTAATAGTGCATTTTACTCGCCATTCCACGCGCTTTAAGATGCCGCCTAGCCCAGTATGCTGTCTGAAATAGGAGCGACGTAGTTGAACAAATGTGATAGAATTACGCTGAATTCTTGTATTAACCGTAATATAAAATGATCTAATCGGGTCTCTGTTTGCCTTATCCTAGAAGTTTAATAGTGCATTTTACTCGCCATTTCATGCGCATTGAGATGCCGCTTAGCCCAATACGCCATCTGAAATAGGAGCGACATAAATTGAACAAATGTGATAGAGTTTCGCTGAATTCTTAAATTAACCATAATATAAAATGATCTTATCGGATCTCTGTTTGCCCTACCCTAGAAGTTTAATAGTGCATTTTACTAGCCATTTCTTGCGCTTTGAGATGCCGCTTAGCCCAATACGCTATCTGAAATATCAGCGACGTAAATTGAACAAATGTGATAGAATTATGCTGAATTCTTATATTAACCGTAATATAAAATGATCTGATCGGGTCTCCGTTTGCCTTATCCTAGAAGTTTATTAGTGCATTTTACTCGTCATTCCATGCGCTTTGAGATGCCGCTTAGCCCAATACGCTATCTGAAATAGGAGCGATGTAAATTGAACAAATGTGATAGAATTTTGCTGAATTCTTAAATTAACCATAATATAAAATGATGTAATCGGGTCCCTGTTCGCCCTACCCAAGAAGTTTAATAGTACATTTCTCTCGTCATTTCATGCGCTTTGAGATGTCGCTTAGCCCAATAGCTATCTGAAATAGGAGCGACGTAAATTGAACAAATGTGATAGAATTTTGCTGAATTCTTATATTAACCGTAATATAAAATGATCTGATCGGGTCTCTGCTTGCCCCACCCTAGAAGTTTAATAGTGCATTTTACTCGCACTTTCGTGCGCTGCGAGATGCCGCTTAGCCGAATACGCTATCTGAAATAGGAGCGACGTAAATTGAACAAATGTGATAGAATTTCGCTGAATTCTTAAATTAACCATAATATAAAATGATCTAATGGGGTCTCTGTTTGCCCTACCCTAGAAGTTTAATAGTGCATTTTACTCGCCATTTCGTGCGCTTTGAGATGCCGCTTAGCCCAATACGCTGTCTGAAATAGGAGCGACGTAAATTGAACAAATGTGATAGAATTTCGCTGGATACTTATATTAACCAAAATATAAAATGATCTAATCCGGTCTCTGTTTGCCCTACCCTAGAAGTTTAATAGTGCATTTTACGAGCCATTTCTTGCGCTTTGCGATGCAGCTTAGCCCAATACGCTATCTGAAATAGGAGCGACGTTAATTGAACAAATGTGATAGAATTTCGCTGAATTCTTATTTTAACATTAATGTAAAATGATCTAATCGGGTCTTTGTTCGCCCTACCCTAGAAGTTTAACAGTGCATTTCACTCGTCTTTCATGCGCTCTGAGTTGCCGCTTAGCCCAATAAGCTATCTGAAATAGGAGCGACGTAAATTGAACAAATGTGATAGAACTTCGCTGAATTCTTATATTAACCGTAATATAAAATGATCTGATCGGGTCTCTGCTTGCCCCACCCTAGAAGTTTAATAGTACATTTTACTCGCCATTTCGTGCGCTTTGAGATGCCGCTTAGCCCAATACGCTGTCTGAAATAGGAGCGACGTAAATTGAACAAATGTGATAGAATTTCGCTGGATACTTATATTAACCAAAATATAAAATGAATTAATCCGGTCTCTGATTGCCCTATCATAGAAGTTTAATAGTGCATTTTACTCGCCATTCCACGCGGTTTAAGCTGCCGCCTAGCCCAGTACGCTATCTGAAATAGGAGTTACGTAACTTGAACAAATGTGACAGAATTACGCTGAATTCTTATATTGACCGTAATATAAAATGATCTAATCGGGTCTCTGTTTGCCTTATCCTAGAAGTTTAATAGTGGATTTTACTCGCCATTTCTTGCGCTTTGAGATGCCGCTTAGCCCAATACGCTATCTGAAATAGGAGCGACGTAAATTGAACAAATGTGATAGAATTTCGCTGGATTCTTATATTAACCAAAATATAAAATGATCTAATCGGGTGTCTGATTGCCCTACCCTAGAAGTTTAATAGTGCATTTTACTCGCCATTCCACGCGCTTTAGGATGCCGCCTATCAGAGTACGCTATCTGAAATAGGAGCGACGTAAGTTGAACAAATGTGATAGAATAACGCTGAATTCTTATATTAACCGTAATATAAAATGGTCTAATCGGGTCTCCGGTTGCCTTATCCTAGAAGTTTAATAGTGCATTTTACTCGCCATTTCATGCGCATTGAGATGCCGCTTAGCCCAATACGCTATTTGAATTAGGAGCGATGTAAATTGAACAAATGTGATAGAATTTCGCTGAATTCTGTAATTAACCATAATATGAAATGACCTAATCCGGTCTCTGTTCGCCCTACCCAAGAAGTTTAATAGTGCATTTTACGAGCCATTTCTTGCGCTTTGAGATGCAGCTTAGCCCAATACGCTATCTGAAATAGGAGCGACGTAAATTGAACAAATGTGATAGAATTTCGCTGAATTCTTATATTAACCGTAATATAAAATGGTCTAATCGGATCTCCGTTTGCCTTATCCTAGAAGTTTATTAGTGCATTTTACTCGTCATTCCATGCGCTTTGAGATGCCGCTTAGCCCAATACGCTATCTGAAATAGGAGCGATGTAAATTGAACAAATGTGATAGAATTTTGCTGAATTCTTAAATTAACCATAATATAAAATGATGTAATCGGGTCTCTGTTCGCCCTACCCAAGAAGTTTAATAGTACATTTCTCTCGTCATTTCATGCGCTTTGAGATGTCGCTTAGCCCAATAGCTATCTGAAATAGGAGCGACGTTAGTTGAACAAATGTGATAGAATTACGCTGAATTCTTATATTAACCGTAATATAAAATGATCTATTCGGGTCTCTGTTCGCCCTACCCTTGAAGTTTAATAGTGCATTTCACTCGCCATTCCATGCGCTTTGAGATGACGCTTAGCCCAATACGCTATCTGAAATAGGAGCGACGTAAATTGAACAAATGTGATAGAATTTCGCTGGATTCTTATATTAACCAAAATATAAAATGATCTAATCGGGTGTCTGATTGCCCTACCCTAGAAGTTTAATAGTGCATTTTACTCACCATTCCACGCCCTTTAAGATGCCGCCTATCCGAGTACGCTATCTGAAATAGGAGCGACGTAAATTGAACAAATGTGATAGAATTTCGCTGAATTCTTATATTAACCAAAATATAAAATGATGTAATCGGGTCTCTGATTGCCCTATCATAGAAGTTTAATAGTGCATTTTACTCGCCATTCCACGCGCTTTAAGATGCCGCCTAGCCCATTATGCTATCTGAAATAGGAACGACGTAAATTGAACAAATGTGATAGAATTTTTCTGAATTCTTAAATTAACCATAATATAAAACGATCTAATCTGGTCTCTGATTGCCCTACCCTAGAAGTTTAATAGTGCATTTTACGAGCCATTTCTTGCGCTTTGAGATGCAGCTTAGCCCAATACGCTATCTGAAATAGGAGCGACGTAAATTGAACAAATGTGATAGAATTTCGCTGAATTCTTATATTAACCGTAATATAAAATGGTCTAATCGGATCTCCGTTTGCCTTATCCTAGAAGTTTATTAGTGCATTTTACTCGTCATTCCATGCGCTTTGAGATGCCGCTTAGCCCAATACGCTATCTGAAATAGGAGCGATGTAAATTGAACAAATGTGATAGAATTTTGCTGAATTCTTAAATTAACCATAATATAAAATGATGTAATCGGGTCCCTGTTCGCCCTACCCAGGAAGTTTAATAGTACATTTCTCTCGTCATTTCATGCGCTTTGAGATGTCGCTTAGCCCAATAGCTATCTGAAATAGGAGCGACGTAAATTGAACAAATGTGATAGAATTTTGCTGAATTCTTATATTAACCGTAATATAAAATGATCTGATCGGGTCTCTGCTTGCCCCACCCTAGAAGTTTAATAGTGCATTTTACTCGCACTTTCGTGCGCTGCGAGATGCCGCTTAGCCGAATACGCTATCTGAAATAGGAGCGACGTAAATTGAACAAATGTGATAGAATTTCGCTGAATTCTTAAATTAACCATAATATAAAATGATCTAATGGGGTCTCTGTTTGCCCTACCCTAGAAGTTTAATAGTGCATTTTACTCGCCATTTCTTGCGCTTTGAGATGCCGCTTAGCACAAGTCGCTATCTGAAATAGGAGCGATGTAAACTGAACAAATGTGATAGAATTTCGCTGAATTCTTATATTAACCAAAATATAAAATGATCTAATCCGGTCTCTGTTTGCCCTACCCTAGAAGTTTAATAGTGCATTTTACGAGCCATTTCTTGCGCTTTGCGATGCAGCTTAGCCCAATACGCTATCTGAAATAGGAGCGACGTTAATTGAACAAATGTGATAGAATTTCGCTGAATTCTTATTTTAACATTAATGTAAAATGATCTAATCGGGTCTTTGTTCGCCCTACCCCAGAAGTTTAACAGTGCATTTCACTCGTCTTTCATGCGCTCTGAGTTGCCGCTTAGCCCAATAAGCTATCTGAAATAGGAGCGACGTAAATTGAACAAATGTGATAGAACTTCGCTGAATTCTTATATTAACCGTAATATAAAATGATCTGATCGGGTCTCTGCTTGCCCCACCCTAGAAGTTTAATAGTGCATTTTACTCGCCATTTCGTGCGCTTTGAGATGCCGCTTAGCCCAATACGCTGTCTGAAATAGGAGCGACGTAAATTGAACAAATGTGATAGAATTTCGCTGGATACTTATATTAACCAAAATATAAAATGAATTAATCCGGTCTCTGATTGCCCTATCATAGAAGTTTAATAGTGCATTTTACTCGCCATTCCACGCGGTTTAAGCTGCCGCCTAGCCCAGTACGCTATCTGAAATAGGAGTTACGTAACTTGAACAAATGTGACAGAATTACGCTGAATTCTTATATTAACAGTAATATAAAATGATCTAATCGGGTCTCTGTTTGCCTTATCCTAGAAGTTTAATAGTGGATTTTACTCGCCATTTCTTGCGCTTTGAGATGCCGCTTAGCCCAATACGCTATCTGAAATAGGAGCGACGTAAATTGAACAAATGTGATAGAATTTCGCTGGATTCTTATATTAACCAAAATATAAAATGATCTAATCGGGTGTCTGATTGCCCTACCCTAGAAGTTTAATAGTGCATTTTACTCGCCATTCCACGCGCTTTAGGATGCCGCCTATCAGAGTACGCTATCTGAAATAGGAGCGACGTAAGTTGAACAAATGTGATAGAATAACGCTGAATTCTTATATTAACCGTAATATAAAATGGTCTAATCGGGTCTCCGGTTGCCTTATCCTAGAAGTTTAATAGTGCATTTTACTCGCCATTTCATGCGCATTGAGATGCCGCTTAGCCCAATACGCTATTTGAATTAGGAGCGATGTAAATTGAACAAATGTGATAGAATTTCGCTGAATTCTGTAATTAACCATAATATGAAATGACCTAATCCGGTCTCTGTTCGCCCTACCCAAGAAGTTTAATAGTGCATTTTACGAGCCATTTCTTGCGCTTTGAGATGCAGCTTAGCCCAATACGCTATCTGAAATAGGAGCGACGTAAATTGAACAAATGTGATAGAATTTCGCTGAATTCTTATATTAACCGTAATATAAAATGATCTAATCGGATCTCCGTTTGCCTTATCCTAGAAGTTTATTAGTGCATTTTACTCGTCATTCCATGCGCTTTGAGATGCCGCTTAGCCCAATACGCTATCTGAAATAGGAGCGATGTAAATTGAACAAATGTGATAGAATTTTGCTGAATTCTTAAATTAACCATAATATAAAATGATGTAATCGGGTCTCTGTTCGCCCTACCCAAGAAGTTTAATAGTACATTTCTCTCGTCATTTCATGCGCTTTGAGATGTCGCTTAGCCCAATAGCTATCTGAAATAGGAGCGACGTAAATTGAACAAATGTGATAGAATTACGCTGAATTCTTATATTAACCAAAATATAAAATGATCTAATCGGGTCTCTGATTGCCCTATCATAGAAGATTAATAGTGCACTTTACTCGCCATTCCACGCGCTTTAAGATGCCGCCTAGCCCAGTATGCTATCTGAAATAGGAACGACGTAAATTGAACAAATGTGATAGAATTACGCTGAATTCTTATATTAACCAAAATATAAAATGATCTAATCGGGTCTCTGATTGCCCTATCATAGAAGATTAATAGTGCACTTTACTCGCCATTCCACGCGCTTTAAGATGCCGCCTAGCCCAGTATGCTATCTGAAATAGGAACGACGTAAATTGAACAAATGTGATAGAATTTTGCTGAATTCTTAAATTAACCATAATATAAAATGATCTAATCGGGTCTCTGATTGCCCTACCCTAGAAGTTTAATAGTGCATTTTACTCGCCATTTAATGCGCTTTGAGATGCCGCTTAGCCCAATAAGCTGTCTGAAATAGGAGCGACGTAAATTGAACAAATGTGATAGAAGTTCCCTGAATACTTATATTAACCTTAATGTAAAATGATCTAATCGGGTCTCTGTTCGCCCTGCCCTAGAAGTTTAATAGTGCATTTTACTCGCCATTTCTTGCGCTTTGAGATGCCGCTTAGCCCAATACGCTATCTGAAATAGGAGCGACGTAAATTGAACAAATGTGATAGAATTTCCCTGAAATGTTATAGTAAACAAAATATAAAATGATCTATTCGAAACTCTGATTGCCCTATCATAGAAGTTTAGTAGTGAATTTTACTCGCCATTCCACGCGCTTTAAGATGCCGCCTATCCCAGTATGCTATCTGAAATAGGAACGACGTAAATTGAACAAATCTGATAGAATTTTTCTGAATTGTTAAATTAACCATAATATAAAATGATCTAATCTGGTCTCTGATTGCCCTACCCTAGAAGTTTAATAGTGCATTTTACGAGCCATTTCTTGCGCTTTGAGATGCAGCTTAGCCCAATACGCTATCTGAAATAGGAGCGACGTAAATTGAACAAATGTGATAGAATTTCGCTGAATTCTTATATTAACCAAAATATAAAATGATCTAATCGGGTCTCTGATTGCCCTATCATAGATGTTTAAGAGTGCATTTTACTCGCCATTCCACGCGCTTTGAGATGCCGCCTAGCCCAGTACGCTATCTGAAATAGGAGCGACGTAAGTTGAACAAATGTGTTAGAATTACGCTGAATTCTTATATTAACCGTAATATAAAATGGTCTAATCGGATCTCCGTTTGCCTTATCCTAGAAGTTTATTAGTGCATTTTACTCGTCATTCCATGCGCTTTGAGATGCCGCTTAGCCCAATACGCTATCTGAAATAGGAGCGATGTAAATTGAACGAATGTGATAGAATTTTGCTGAATTCTTAAATTAACAATAATATAAAATGATGTAATCGGATCTCTGTTCGCCCTACCCAAGAAGTTTAATAGTACATTTCTCTCGTCATTTCATGCGCTTTGAGATGTCGCTTAGCCCAATAGCTATCTGAAATAGGAGCGACGTAAATTGAACAAATGTGATAGAATTTCCCTGAAATCTTATATTAACCGCAATATAAAATCATCTAATCGGGTCTCTGTTTGCCTTACCCTAGAAGTTTAATAGCGCATTTTACTCGCCATTTCATGCGCTTTGAGATGCCGCTTAGCCCAATATGCTATCTGATATAGGAGCGACGTAAATTGAACAAATGTGATAGAATTACGCTGAATTCTTATATTAACTAAATATAAAATGATCTAATCCGGTCTCTGTTTGCCCTACCCTAGAAGTTTAATAGTGCATTTTACGAGCCATTTCTTGCGCTTTGAGATGCAGCTTAGCCCAATACGCTATCTGAAATAGGAGCGACGTAAATTGAACAAATGTGATAGAATTTCGCTGAATTCTTATATTAACCGTAATATAAAATGGTCTAATCGGATCTCCGTTTGCCTTATCCTAGAAGTTTATTAGTGCATTTTACTCGTCATTCCATGCGCTTTGAGATGCCGCTTAGCCCAATACGCTATCTGAAATAGGAGCGATGTAAATTGAACAAATGTGATAGAATTTTGCTGAATTCTTAAATTAACCATAATATAAAATGATGTAATCGGGTCCCTGTTCGCCCTACCCAAGAAGTTTAATAGTACATTTCTCTCGTCATTTCATGCGCTTTGAGATGTCGCTTAGCCCAATAGCTATCTGAAATAGGAGCGACGTAAATTGAACAAATGTGATAGAATTTTGCTGAATTCTTATATTAACCGTAATATAAAATGATCTGATCGGGTCTCTGCTTGCCCCACCCTAGAAGTTTAATAGTGCATTTTACTCGCACTTTCGTGCGCTGCGAGATGCCGCTTAGCCGAATACGCTATCTGAAATAGGAGCGACGTAAATTGAACAAATGTGATAGAATTTCGCTGAATTCTTAAATAACCATAATATAAAATGATCTAATGGGGTCTCTGTTTGCCCTACCCTAGAAGTTTAATAGTGCATTTTACTCGCCATTTCTTGCGCTTTGAGATGCCGCTTAGCACAAGTCGCTATCTGAAATAGGAGCGATGTAAACTGAACAAATGTGATAGAATTTCGCTGAATTCTTATATTAACCAAAATATAAAATGATCTAATCCGGTCTCTGTTTGCCCTACCCTAGAAGTTTAATAGTGCATTTTACGAGCCATTTCTTGCGCTTTGCGATGCAGCTTAGCCCAATACGCTATCTGAAATAGGAGCGACGTTAATTGAAACAAATGTGATAGAATTTCGCTGAATTCTTATTTTAACATTAATGTAAAATGATCTAATCGGGTCTTTGTTCGCCCTACCCTAGAAGTTTAACAGTGCATTTCACTCGTCTTTCATGCGCTCTGAGTTGCCGCTTAGCCCAATAAGCTATCTGAAATAGGAGCGACGTAAATTGAACAAATGTGATAGAACTTCGCTGAATTCTTATATTAACCGTAATATAAAATGATCTGATCGGGTCTCTGCTTGCCCCACCCAAGAAGTTTAATAGTGCATTTTACTCGCCATTTCGTGCGCTTTGAGATGCCGCTTAGCCCAATACGCTGTCTGAAATAGGAGCGACGTAAATTGAACAAATGTGATAGAATTTCGCTGGATACTTATATTAACCAAAATATAAAATGAATTAATCCGGTCTCTGATTGCCCTATCATAGAAGTTTAATAGTGCATATTACTCGCCATCCACGCGGTTTAAGCTGCCGCCTAGCCCAGTACGCTATCTGAAATAGGAGTTACGTAACTTGAACAAATGTGACAGAATTACGCTGAATTCTTATATTGACCGTAATATAAAATGATCTAATCGGGTCTCTGTTTGCCTTATCCTAGAAGTTTAATAGTGGATTTTACTCGCCATTTCTTGCGCTTTGAGATGCCGCTTAGCCCAATACGCTATCTGAAATAGGAGCGACGTAAATTGAACAAATGTGATAGAATTTCGCTGGATTCTTATATTAACCAAAATATAAAATGATCTAATCGGGTGTCTGATTGCCCTACCCTAGAAGTTTAATAGTGCATTTTACTCGCCATTCCACGCGCTTTAGGATGCCGCCTATCAGAGTACGCTATCTGAAATAGGAGCGACGTAAGTTGAACAAATGTGATAGAATAACGCTGAATTCTTATATTAACCGTAATATAAAATGGTCTAATCGGGTCTCCGGTTGCCTTATCCTAGAAGTTTAATAGTGCATTTTACTCGCCATTTCATGCGCATTGAGATGCCGCTTAGCCCAATACGCTATTTGAATTAGGAGCGATGTAAATTGAACAAATGTGATAGAATTTCGCTGAATTCTGTAATTAACCATAATATGAAATGACCTAATCCGGTCTCTGTTCGCCCTACCCAAGAAGTTTAATAGTGCATTTTACGAGCCATTTCTTGCGCTTTGAGATGCAGCTTAGCCCAATACGCTATCTGAAATAGGAGCGACGTAAATTGAACAAATGTGATAGAATTTCGCTGAATTCTTATATTAACCGTAATATAAAATGGTCTAATCGGATCTCCGTTTGCCTTATCCTAGAAGTTTATTAGTGCATTTTACTCGTCATTCCATGCGCTTTGAGATGCCGCTTGGCCCAATACGCTATCTGAAATAGGAGCGATGTAAATTGAACAAATGTGATAGAATTTTGCTGAATTCTTAAATTAACCATAATATAAAATGATGTAATCGGGTCTCTGTTCGCCCTACCCAAGAAGTTTAATAGTACATTTCTCTCGTCATTTCATGCGCTTTGAGATGTCGCTTAGCCCAATAGCTATCTGAAATAGGAGCGACGTAAATTGAACAAATGTGATAGAATTTCCCTGAAATCTTATATTAACCGTAATATAAAATCATCTAATCGATTCTCTGTTTGCCTTACCCTAGAAGTTTAATAGTGCATTTTACTCGCCATTTCATGCGCTTTGAGATGCCGCTTAGCCCAATATGCTATCTGATATAGGAGCGACGTAAATTGAACAAATGTGATAGAATTACGCTGAATTCTTATATTAACCAAAATATAAAATGATCTAATCGGGTCTCTGATTGCCCTATCATAGAAGATTAATAGTGCACTTTACTCGCCATTCCACGCGCTTTAAGATGCCGCCTAGCCCAGTATGCTATCTGAAATAGGAACGACGTAAATTGAACAAATGTGATAGAATTTTGCTGAATTCTTAAATTAACCATAATATAAAATGATCTAATCGGGTCTCTGATTGCCCTACCCTAGAAGTTTAATAGTGCATTTTACTCGCCATTTAATGCGCTTTGAGATGCCGCTTAGCCCAATAAGCTGTCTGAAATAGGAGCGACGTAAATTGAACAAATGTGATAGAAGTTCCCTGAATACTTATATTAACCTTAATGTAAAATGATCTAATCGGGTCTCTGTTCGCCCTGCCCTAGAAGTTTAATAGTGCATTTTACTCGCCATTTCTTGCGCTTTGAGATGCCGCTTAGCCCAATACGCTATCTGAAATAGGAGCGACGTAAATTGAACAAATGTGATAGAATTTCCCTGAAATGTTATAGTAAACAAAATATAAAATGATCTATTCGAAACTCTGATTGCCCTATCATAGAAGTTTAGTAGTGAATTTTACTCGCCATTCCACGCGCTTTAAGATGCCGCCTATCCCAGTATGCTATCTGAAATAGGAACGACGTACATTGAACAAATCTGATAGAATTTTTTCTGAATTGTTAAATTAACCATAATATAAAATGATCTAATCTGGTCTCTGATTGCCCTACCCTAGAAGTTTAATAGTGCATTTTACGAGCCATTTCTTGCGCTTTGAGATGCAGCTTAGGCCAATACGCTATCTGAAATAGGAGCGACGTAAATTGAACAAATGTGATAGAATTTCGCTGAATTCTTATATTAACCAAAATATAAAATGATCTAATCGGGTCTCTGATTGCCCTATCATAGATGTTTAAGAGTGCATTTTACTCGCCATTCCACGCGCTTTGAGATGCCGCCTAGCCCAGTACGCTATCTGAAATAGGAGCGACGTAAGTTGAACAAATGTGTTAGAATTACGCTGAATTCTTATATTAACCGTAATATAAAATGGTCTAATCGGATCTCCGTTTGCCTTATCCTAGAAGTTTATTAGTGCATTTTACTCGTCATTCCATGCGCTTTGAGATGCCCACTTAGCCCAATCCGCTATCTGAAATAGGAGCGATGTAAATTGAACGAATGTGATAGAATTTTGCTGAATTCTTAAATTAACAATAATATAAAATGATGTAATCGGATCTCTGTTCGCCCTACCCAAGAAGTTTAATAGTACATTTCTCTCGTCATTTCATGCGCTTTGAGATGTCGCTTAGCCCAATAGCTATCTGAAATAGGAGCGACGTAAATTGAACAAATGTGATAGAATTTCCCTGAAATCTTATATTAACCGCAATATAAAATCATCTAATCGGGTCTCTGTTTGCCTTACCCTAGAAGTTTAATAGTGCATTTTACTCGCCATTTCATGCGCTTTGAGATGCCGCTTAGCCCAATATGCTATCTGATATAGGAGCGACGTAAATTGAACAAATGTGATAGAATTACGCTGAATTCTTATATTAACTAAAATATAAAATGATCTAATCCGGTCTCTGTTTGCCCTACCCTAGAAGTTTAATAGTGCATTTTACGAGCCATTTCTTGCGCTTTGAGATGCAGCTTAGCCCAATACGCTATCTGAAATAGGAGCGACGTAAATTGAACAAATGTGATAGAATTTCGCTGAATTCTTATTTTAACCTTAATGTAAAATGATCTAATCGGGTCTTTGTTCGCCCTACCCGAGAAGTTTAACAGTGCATTTCACACGTCTTTCATGCGCTCTGAGTTGCCGCTTAGCCCAATAAGCTATCTGAAATAGGAGCGACGTAAATTGAACAAATGTGATAGAACTTCGCTGAATTCTTATATTAACCGTAATATAAAATGATCTGATCGGGTCTCTGCTTGCCCCACCCTAGAAGTTTAATAGTGCATTTTACTCGCCCTTTCGTGCGCTGCGAGATGCCGCTTAGCCCAATACGCTATCTGACATAGGCGCGACGTAAATTGAACAAATGTGATAGAATTTCGCTGAATTCTTAAATTAACCATAATATAAAATGATCTAATGGGGTCTCTGTTTGCCCTACCCTAGAAGTTTAATAGTGCATTTTACTCGCCATTTCTTGCGCTTTGAGATGCCGCTTAGCACAAGTCGCTATCTGAAATAGGAGCGATGTAAATTGAACAAATGTGATAGAACTTCGCTGAATTCTTATATTAACCGTAATATAAAATGATCTGATCGGGTCTCTGCTTGCCCCACCCTAGAAGTTTAATAGTGCATTTTACTCGCCATTTCGTGCGCTTTGAGATGCCGCTTAGCCCAATACGCTGTCTGAAATAGGAGCGACGTAAATTGAACAAATGTGATAGAATTTCGCTGGATTCTTATATTAACCAAAATATAAAATGAACTAATCGGGTCTCTGATTGCCCTATCATAGAAGTTTAATAGTGCATTTTACTCGCCATTCCACGCGGTTTAAGCTGCCGCCTAGCCCAGTACGCTATCTGAAATAGGAGTTACGTAACTTGAACAAATGTGACAGAATTACGCTGAATTCTTATATTAACCGTAATATAAAATGATCTAATCGGGTCTCTGTTTGCCTTATCCTAGAAGTTTAATAGTGGATTTTACTCGCCATTTCTTGCGCTTTGAGATGCCGCTTAGCCCAATACGCTATCTGAAATAGGAGCGACGTAAATTGAACAAATGTGATAGAATTTCGCTGGATTCTTATATTAACCAAAATATAAAATGATCTAAACGGGACTCTGAATGCCCTACCATAGAAGTTTAGTAGTGCATTTTACTCGCCCTTCCACGCGCTTTAAGATGCCGCCTAGCCCAGTACACTATCTGAAATAGGAGCGACGCATGTTGAACAAATGTGATAGAATTACGCTGAATCCTTATATTAACCAAAATATAAAATGATCTAATCAGGTCTCTGATTGCCCTATCATAGAAGTTTAATAGTGCATTTTACTCGCCATTCCTCGCGCATTAAGATGCCGCCTAGCCCAGTATGCTATCTGAAATAGGAACGACGTAAATTGAACAAATGTGATAGAATTTTTCTGAATTCTTAAATTAACCATAATATAAAGCGATCTAATCTGGTCTCTGATTGCCCAACCCTAGAAGTTTAATAGTGCATTTTACGAGCCATTTCTTGCGCTTTGAGATGCAGCTTAGCCCAATACGCTATCTGAAATAGGAGCGACGTAAGTTGAACAAATGTGTTAGAATTACGCTGAATTCTTATATTAACCGTAATATAAAATGGTCTAATCGGATCTCCGATTGCCTTATCCTAGAAGTTTATTAGTGCATTTTACTCGTCATTCCATGCGCTTTGAGATGCCGCTTAGCCCAATACGCTATCTGAAATAGGAGCGATGTAAATTGAACAAATGTGATAGAATTTGCTGAATTCTTAAATTAACCATAATATAAAATGATGTAATCGGGTCTCTGTTCGCCCTACCCAAGAAGTTTAATAGTACATTTCTCTCGTCATTTCATGCGCTTTGAGATGTCGCTTAGCCCAATAGCTATCTGAAATAGGAGCGACGTAAATTGAACAAATGTGATAGAATTTCCCTGAAATCTTATATTAACCGCAATATAAAATCATCTAATCGGGTCTCTGTTTGCCTTACCCTAGAAGTTTAATAGTGCATTTTACTCGCCATTCCACGCGCTTTAGGATGCCGCCTATCAGAGTACGCTATCTGAAATAGGAGCGACGTAAGTTGAACAAATGTGATAGAATAACGCTGAATTCTTATATTAACCGTAATATAAAATGGTCTAATCGGGTCTCCGTTTGCCTTATCCTAGAAGTTTAATAGTGCATTTTACTCGCCATTTCATGCGCATTGAGATGCCGCTTAGCCCAATACGCTATTTGAATTAGGAGCGATGTAAATTGAACAAATGTGATAGAATTTCGCTGAATTCTGTAATTAAACATAATATGAAATGACCTAATACGGTCTCTGTTCGCCCTACCCAAGAAGTTTAATAGTTCATTTCTCTCGTCATTTCATACGCTTTGAGATGCCGCTTAGCCCAATACGCTATCTGAAATAGGAGCGACGTAAATTGAACAAATGTGATAGAATTTCCCTGAAATCTTATATTAAACAATACATAAAATGATCTAAACGGGACTCTGATTGCCCTACCATAGAAGTTTAGTAGTGAATTTTACTCGCCCTTCCACGCGCTTTAAGATGCCGCCTAGCCCAATACGCTATCTGAAATAGGAGCGACGTAAATTGAACAAATGTGATAGAATTACGCTGAATTCTTATATTAACCGTAATATAAAATGATCTAATCGGGTCTCTGTTTGCCTTATCCTAGAAGTTTAATAGTGGATTTTACTCGCCATTTCTTGCGCTTTGAGATGCCGCTTAGCCCAATACGCTATATGAAATAGGAGCGACGTAAATTGAACAAATGTGATAGAATTTCGCTGGATACTTATATTCACCAAAATATAAAATGATCTAATCGGGTGTCTGATTGCCCTACCCTAGAAGTTTAATAGTGCATTTTACTCGCCATTCCACGCGCTTTAGGATGCCGCCTATCAGAGTACGCTATCTGAAATAGGAGCGACGTAAGTAGAACAAATGTGATAGAATAACGCTGAATTCTTATATTAACCGTAATATAAAATGGTATAATCGGGTCTCCGGTTGCCTTACCCTAGAAGTTTAATAGTGCATTTTACTCGCCATTTCATGCGCATTGAGATGCCGCTTAGCCCAATACGCTATTTGAATTAGGAGCGATGTAAATTGAACAAATGTGATAGAATTTCGCTGAATTCTGTAATTAACCATAATATGAAATGACCTAATCCGGTCTCTGTTCGCCCTACCCAAGAAGTTTAATAGTGCATTTCTCTCGTCATTTCATACGCTTTGCGATGCCGCTTAGCCCAATACGCTATCTGAAATAGGAGCGACGTAAATTGAACAAATGTGATAGAATTTCCCTGAAATCTTATATTAAACAATACATAAAATGATCTAAACGGGACTCTGAATGCCCTACCTTAGAAGTTTAGTAGTGCATTTTACTCGCCCTTCCACGCGCTTTAAGATGCCGCCTAGCCCAGTACACTATCTGAAATAGGAGCGACGCATGTTGAACAAATGTGATAGAATTACGCTGAATTCTTATATTAACAGTAATATAAAATGATCTAATCGGGTCTCTGTTTGCCTTACCCTAGAAGTTTAATAGTGCATTTTACTCGCCATTTCATGCGCTTTGAGATGCCGCTTAGCCCAATACGCTATCTGAAATAGGAGCGACGTAAATTGAACAAATGTGATAGAATTACGCTGAATCCTTATATTAACCAAAATATAAAATGATCTAATCGGGTCTCTGTTTGCCTTATCCTAGAAGTTTAATAGTGCATTTTACTCGCCATTTCATGCGCATTGAGATGCCGCTTAGCCCAATACGCTATTTGAATTAGGAGCGATGTAAATTGAACAAATGTGATAGAATTTCGCTGAATTCTGTAATTAACCATAATATGAAATGACCTAATCCGGTCTCTGTTCGCCCTACCCAAGAAGTTTAATAGTGCATTTCTCTCGTCATTTCATACGCTTTGCGATGCCGCTTAGCCCAATACGCTATCTGAAATAGGAGCGACGTAAATTGAACAAATGTGATAGAATTTCCCTGAAATCTTATATTAAACAATACATAAAATGATCTAAACGGGACTCTGAATGCCCTACCTTAGAAGTTTAGTAGTGCATTTTACTCGCCCTTCCACGCGCTTTAAGATGCCGCCTAGCCCAGTACACTATCTGAAATAGGAGCGACGCATGTTGAACAAATGTGATAGAATTACGCTGAATTCTTATATTAACAGTAATATAAAATGATCTAATCGGGTCTCTGTTTGCCTTACCCTAGAAGTTTAATAGTGCATTTTACTCGCCATTTCATGCGCTTTGAGATGCCGCTTAGCCCAATACGCTATCTGAAATAGGAGCGACGTAAATTGAACAAATGTGATAGAATTACGCTGAATCCTTATATTAACCAAAATATAAAATGATCTAATCGGGTCTCTGTTTGCCTTATCCTAGAAGTTTAATAGTGCATTTTACACGCCATTTCATGCGCTTTGAGATGCCGCTTCGCCCAATACGCTATCTGAAATAGGAGCGACGTAAATTAAACAAATGTGATAGAATTTCTCTGAATTCTTATATTAACCAAAATATAAAATGATCTAACCTGGTCTCTGATTGCCCTATCATAGAAGTTTAATAGTACATTTTACTCGCCACTCCACGCGCTTTAAGATGCCGCCTATCCGAGTACGCTATCTGAAATAGGAGGGACGTAAATTGAACAAATGTGTTAGAATTTTGCTGAATTCTTAAATTAACCATAATATAAAATGATCTAATCGGGTCTCTGTTTGCCTTATCCTAGAAGTTTAATAGTGCATTTTACTCGTCAATTCATGCGCTTTGCGATGCCGCTTAGCCCAATAAGCTATCTGAAATAGGAGCGACGTAAATTGAACAAATGTGATAGAATTTCGCTGAATTGATAAATTAACCATAATATAAAATGATCTAATCGAGTCGCTGTTTGCCCTACCCTAGAAGTTTAATAGTGCATTTTACTCGTCATTCCGCGCGCTTTAAGATGCCGCTTAGCCCAATACGCTATCTGAAATAGGAGCGACGTAAATTGAACAAATGTGATAGAATTTCGCTGAATTCTTATATTAACCAAAAATATAAAATGATCTAATCGGGTCTCTGATTGCCCTATCATAGAAGTTTAATAGTGCATTTTACTCGCCATTCCACGCGCTTTAAGTTGCCGCCTAGCCCAGCACGCTATCCGAAATAGGAGCTACGTAAGTTGAACAAATGTCACAGAATTACGCTGAATTCTTATATTAACCGTAATATAAAATGATCTAATCGGGTTTCTGTTTGCCTTATCCTAGAAGTTTAATAGTGCATTTTACTCGCCATTTCTTGCGCTTTGAGATGACGCTTAGCACAAGTCGCTATCTGAAATGGGAGCGACGTAAATTGAACAAATGTGATAGAATTTGGCTGAATTCTTAAATTAACCATAATATAAAATGATCTAATCGGGTCTCTGTTTGCCCCACCCTAGAAGTTTAATAGTGCATTTTACTCGCCATTTCATGCGCTTTGAGATGGCGCTTAGCCCAGTACGCTATCTGAATAGGAGCGACGTAAATTGAACAAATGTGATAGAATTTCGCTGAATTCTTATATTAACCAAAATATAAAATGATCTAATCGGGTCTCTGATTGCCCTATCATAGAAGTTTAATAGTGCATTTTACTCGTCATTCCGCGCGCTTTAAGATGCCGCTTAGCCCAATACGCTATCTGAAATAGGAGCGAAGTAAATTGAACAAATGTGATAGAATTTCGCTGAATTCTTATATTAACCAAAATATAAAATGATCTAATCGGGTCTCTGATTGCCCTATCATAGAAGTTTAATAGTGCATTTTACTCGCAATTCCACCCGCTTTAAGATGCCGCCTAGCCCAGTACGCCATCTGAAATAGGAGCGACGTAAATTGAACAAATGTGATAGAATTTTTCCGAATTCTTAAATTAACCATAATATAAAATGATGTAATCGGGTCTCTGTTCGCCCTACCCAAGAAGTTTAATAGTGCATTTCTCTCGTCATTTCATGCTCTTTGAGGTGCCGCTTAGCCCAATACGCTATCTGAAATAGGAGCGACGTAAATTGAACAAATGTGATAGA